>JAHZMT010001084.1:0-45118 GCA_027743785.1 Sinhomidia bicolor
GATTGGCCTAAAAAAATTGGGACTGCGTCTTGTAGCTTTCTTGTGACTTGTGACCCAGTTGAAATTTATGCTAGACTTTCTAACAGGGTGTCCAAACTGAACGAACAACGCAGAACAAAAGAGAAGTTGACTAGAAAAGGAACTTGCAGCAACTTTACATCTGACTTTTTCATCAGCCGAACTTGTCCAGTCAAAACCAAAAACACGAGAAAAAAACGCACGTATACATTCTGTACTGTCTAGCTCTACTCTACTGCACCTACACAAACACAACATAACACCTTCATCAGTCAGCCAGCAGCACAAGAAAAATTTGCAAAGTCAATGTGCGCTGTACTATACAAATAAAAACATAAAGCAAACGACACGTAAGCTAATCCAGTTTGGCATAGTTAAAATTGCTAATCTCACACAAACTATTCAAACGACCGACCAGTCATTTCCATTGCATTCACAACTGAACTAAGCTTTTTTGTCATATTTTGGTTCGTTAATTTCTACTATAGATTTGCTTTGTAATTTACATGCATGCAACAGCCTTTGGTCATTCGGTTATATGCTGCGTTGACTTGTACTACATCGCATCGGACACGGGAGTAAAATTCACTGGCTCAATTTGACAACGTCAGTTTGCAAATTTCATGAGGCTTGTGCCATTGGTTGTTACATATATGTCGCTGTTAAATTTGTACACGAGAAATTCAAACCCAAAAATCATGCCTAGTTAACTCAGTATCCACGCAAAACGTCATATTTTTGGTAGACCTTGTTTGTTCCATTTCCATTAAAGATTCGCATCTTGAAAACATTTTTTTTAGTAAAAACGCATGTGACATGAATACAAGTCGTCATATTTATAATTTGCCTCTGCCCACCTAATTCACTTAACTATAATGCATGGAACGTTTCATTTGCATTACAAGTTGTAATTTACAACTATTAAATTACATCTATCCATCGTATTACGTTGTAATTGTAACGCTGAGACTGGAGATTTGAATTGGACTTTAGAACGAGTAGTATGAAAATATTCTTATCAAGATAGGTGGAGCACATAATAAATTAGATCATATGCAATGCAAACTATGTCACTTATGTCTTATCGAAAATTAAATGACTTGAGTAGTAGAGCTCTGTACTATAAAAACAATTTTTATAATATTTGTTAGCTTTAGTTAACGTTGAGCATCATTCTTTTCATAGTGTTTGCTGCAGATCTTTATTCTTCTGGTAGAATATTTTTTTTTCATTAACCCTGTTTTAGCCATTATCTTGCATGTTATGTTATTTCTGGGTGACTCATCCAACTCTGTTCTATTAACAATTAACACAATGCCACATACATGAATGCTATATATACGTAAAATAAAATATTACTCAAAATCAGATGAGATCGTCTTTCATCAGCAAATGTTGATAATTTTGCAGTTATAATAATAACAGTATGTATTACTTAACCTTATGGTATATATTAAGTAACATTCAAATCAGATAGATTTTGTCAGAGTTTAATCATTTATAAACATGACGATATGTTGTAAACCTTGCAAAATGCTAAAGGTATTCATGATTGGCTCGACATAATTCAATTGACAGTTAGGGAATACAAATAAAGCGTCAGTTTTTCATAACGCTTCGCTCTACGCTACTATCATAAACAGTCGTCAATCGACCGATTAAAGCATTGCATCTCAACTTGCCCCAGTTATTACTAGATTTGAAAGAGAAAAATATATACAAATACTCGCAATTCGAAACACACGCGAACAAAAAAAGTGGTCCACTTTTTGAAAGGACCTTAGCAAAAGGACAGATTTGGTAGAAAGTACTGATTTTTTCTACATACATCATTCATACATAACCACTTAACTTACCATTATTATTACCAATGCGTCATACCTCATAAGAACGACATATTATCTGTACTTTCTGCTTGTACTTCCTACAAAATAGTATCTATTTGATCTAATACTAAAAAGTTCTGTTACGATACAATACAAGTCAGTCAGTCAGTATTGCCAGTTCAGTTCTGTCTACGAAATTTCCCATGTACCTCAAATAAACCAAGTGGCAATCGCAATAGTATGGCATGGCACTGGCACCACACAGTTGACTATATTTTATAACCAATTCTTTATAATCTCTGCACTGCATGCAAAAGTATGTACATTTTTATGCGTTACAACAAACTGTACAAGGCAGAGTAGATCCCAGTTTTCTTTCTACCAAGTAGTTTAGTACAAGTACAGCTTTTACAATTTACTTACAACAATATAAACTATGAACGAACATATACATATAGTATAGCATACCACCACCTAACAAACTTTATATAAAAACAAAAAAAAAATATTGGGAGATATCTGCTGATGATACAAATATGACACTTTTAGAAAAATCTGTATTGCTGCTTATTGCTCTCGTTGAATAATGATTTGATCTTTTTGACTTGTCAGTCAGTCATTCTGATCATCATCACTTTGTACAATGTAATGTTTGTGTTAGATGCAGTTTTCTTATTGGATTTGGATGAAGAAATACAGACTCACAACGGTTGGTAATAATAATATTAGTATTCCTACAATCAATTACAACAAATGGTACATTTTCTACATAATTTTTAAAGGATTAAGCCTGCATAACTTGCCATATAAAAATGTAAATAATATAAAAAAAAGTCTGTATAAAACAGATTTAACAGATAACACTATTAAATCTATATAACATAATGTGCATTTACTTTAAAATGTATGATGAGTGATGAGGAAATTTACTGAACTGAGACTCTGTTTGAAGGCTGTTTTGGTATTGAGCTGAAAAAAGAGGTGGTTCCAAAAAAATAATATTTTTTCTGTGTGAGAGTCAGAGCAAGCGAGCAGACAGAACTGAGGTTTCCATTTCCATGCATGAATGATCATCAGCACTTTATTAGAATGGAGGAGTTTTGTATTAAAGTTTAATAGTTGTCATCTCATACTTCAGAAAGAGAGAGAGAGGAGGAGGATGACAATTTGTGAGAACCATAATAATATATACAAGTTTGAATAATGTAGACAACACGAGAAGGAGACGGATGGAAGTAGTCTTTATAAAAAGTTAGTTTAAAGTCTAAACTTTAGACAACACTGAGTTAAATAAATAAATAAATGTTTTTTATGTACTTGATTGATTGATACGTAAATAATTGTACTAGTATCATTTTATGTTGACTTATTACTGTGTAAAGAGAAATAGATAACTCTGTGCATCTGTGAATGTGTATTTGTAAGAAAATTAAAAGTTTGGTTTGTTGGGAATGTTGATAGGGTGTAAGATGTACCCTGTGAGGTTAAAGCTGCAGCTGTAAGGAAAAGAACCCAGTAAAAATTGTGGAAACTGAGTATCGCAGGAAATAATGACAACGAAATTTATTATGGCCTTCTAAATCAATGTCACAAAGTAGATGAAAAAAAAGATTTGTCATTTTACAGGTGTTTTAATTCCTTCTTGTGTCTTTTAAGTGATTCGTGGTAATAAACAAAAAGAGAAATTGAAAAGTTATCGGCCTTTCTTTGTTATCTTGGGATAAATAAACAGTAGTGGAGTAAGCAACAACGTTAAATAATGGGATCTTCAATCATGGAGCACAACGTGGATCTTTATTCTTTTTATACGACAAAAATCACACGATGGAAGGGAAAGTAAGTATATGTTTTTTTCCACTAATATTATTGACAAAATTACCAAGAAAAGAAATGTACATATAATCGGTTAGCTAGTTTAAGTAACGGCTGGAAATTTATTCCAATTTTTCATTTGTTACAATTTCAGTTACCCTCGTATATTCTCGATTGGCACGCACGGAATCGCCACTTACAACTCAAATGATGCTGAAAAAACTAATTACTGGCAGTGGACAGAAGTCTACAATTTGTCGCCGCTTTCTACCTCAGATCATCCTCATCAGTTTCAATTAGTTCACAGGAAGGGTAAGGGAACAGATTCGATGCGTTTTGAAACAGAACACAGAGCCACAGTCCTTAGTCTGGCGTTGTTACAACATGGTGCTTTTGCCAGAAGTCATTTCACAGAGAATATTGATAGAGCTACTGCTGAATTCAGGGGAGCAATGAAGTTTAGGTAATTGATAAGTTTTCACATGGCACATCACATATTTTAGGTATACTACTAAATATTCCTGTTAAATAACAGGTGGGGTCAAGATTTTACTACCACTTTTCCTGCTATTACGGTCACCTGTATCGGCCTGGAACAAGTTAGTCCGGAAGGGCAGAAGAAAACGTATTTCTTTAAAGATATTAGCTCTGTGATAGAGTTGAAGAGCGAAGCAGATGTATTTGCAATTAAAATGCGGGGATCAGATAGATTAGTATGTTTTATATATATTTTATCTTAAGAAGTGAATGAATTAAATATTTTATACCTTTAGTTAAGCAGCCAAAAACTATTTCCGTTTTCACAGCACATATTTCGCCATCTTGAACGCCAGAGGATTCTCTCAAAAATTTGTGAAAACAGTCAAGTGTTCATTGGAACCATTATCAACATAATCAAATTTGAGTCTGAAACAATCCAAGAACTTCTTGAGAAACGATTGGGTATTTACAGCTCGGACGAACATGTTACGTCTCTGTGTGAGTTTGCTGTGCAGAATGAGAAGCGCTCGAGAATTTTGTTGTGTCTTTCAGAAACGTGTTTAATTGAAAGAGATCCCGGAACTTATTGTGTAAGTCTTTGCTACCTTCAATTGGCAGATGAAGAATGGGATTTTTCCTTTCTAAAATGTATCACGACGACATGATTTTTGTGCACACAGATAACATCTTTGTATCCCTTGTCATCAGTGTTTGCTCTGATAAGATGCCAAGATGATTCACAAGCCATAATCATAGAATTTACCACAGGACAGAGTAAAACTTATTTCTCGACAGAAAGGGATTCTCTTCTTGCTTCTCTTATGGATGGTTCAAGAGCATCGGGTAACTGCTCAGTTCACGTACAGTCAAAAAGAACTCCAGTTGGAAAGCGTTGGGGACCGTTGGATTGTCCTGTGGACGAGAAAGTGGAATCCTTATTTTTAAAATTCATTCATCAGCCGCCACCCTCGTGGACATTCAATGAAATGGTCATCAGGTTCAATGCAAACATTGAGTATTCTGGACTTTTGCATTCGGTCACTCAAAATGTAAGGGAAGAGTTAATAACTTGATTCTTTGTTTTTTAAATTAAAGCGTTTACCGCAACTCTTTTTTTGTGATTTGTTTGTCTGTAGGGCCTTTTTGCAGAAAACAAGGAAAAACTTATCTTGGTCGCACTTAATGCCATTCTAGTAAAAGAAATAAACGCAAATGAATTTGAAGAATTTTTTCAACTGGTCAGAAGGCTCGTTTGTTCCAAGACGGGCTTTGGAGCATTTTCAGAAATGCAAATGTTTCGAGAAAAACTGGGAGCTCTTGTAGTAACTGCCCTGCGGTCTAACTCTCCCCACGACTGTATGATTTATTCCGCCCTTGATGTTATAGCAGCTCTGATGCAACCTATGCACGATGACTCAGATTTGAGACAAGAACAGGATAACAAAGAGAAAATATTAAATAGTTCAAAATTCTTGGAGAGCCTTTTAGAAATGTGGACGTCTCATATTAGAAAAGGCACTGGGGCCCTAGTGACGATGGCCATGCTTGACATAATGACTTTTGCCTTATGTGCCCCATACAGTGAAACAACACTTGGGAACCAATTTGACAATCTTCTTCAAGCTGCTGCCCAGCGTGCAAATGTCCTTTTCACGTTATTTCAGCATCCGTCTGTGGCCATTGTAAAAGGTGCTGGTCTAGTCATGAAGGCTTTGATCGAAGAGGGGCAAGGAACTATCGGAAGAGAAATGCAAGATATGGCACTAAAAGAAGGAGCTTTGATAAGGCATTTACTGAACGCATTATTTGTAAACACCTCAGATCCTAGACTACTTACTCTTCGACAGCTATCAAGACATTTAATCACGCTTTGGGTTTGCCAGAACCAAGTTGCATTGGAGTTGCTTCGTAGAATTCTGGTACATTATCTTTTTTATAAATAGATTTTACGTTATTTTCATAAAGAATTACTCACTATCAAAATTTTTTCGTTTTCCTTCCAACGTATATAGCCACCAGGTCTTCTAAATTTTCTTGAGTCTACCGACCGCGTGGTGCTCCAAGACGAAGACAGATTAAATATCCGTGATAATCTTAAAATTGCCTCTGGCGCTTATAAATCTTCACAACCCAATCAGTTCGTAAAACAAGTTAGAAATGTGGAAAAGTTTGTAGAGAAACAAGTTGAAGTAGCATTGCGGCACTGGCGACTGAAAACTGCACAAGAAGCTCGTAGCAAAAATCAATTCCGTCCTGTTGCGTTAAGGAAAAGGCGGCAAAATTTGAAAATTGAAGGAAACTGGGCGCTGTTCTACCACAAATTTAGCTATGACCATGCCATGCCAGATCTAATTTGGAATTACAATACAAGGGAAGAACTTAAGGAAACACTTAATAATGAAATCCGGCTTCTGGATAGCGACCGAGATCATATTCACAGTGCAGAAATCTGTTGGAATCACTCCGATTTTCAAGTACAGTACAAATCCCTCAACGACGAAATCCGGGTTGGAGGGTACTATCTTAGACTGCTTCTAGAAGAAAACAGCTTGGACGGTTTTGTGATAAAAAATCCAAAGGATTTCTTTGGGGACCTTTATCATCGATTTCTACTCACTGGAAAACCCGAAATGCGTGGAATGTGTTTGCAAGCAATGACCATTGTTTATGCAAGACATTGGGAGGAAATTGGAGTCTTTAGCGATCTGAAGTACATAGTTTTAATGCTGGATAAGGTAAAAAACGAATATACTTTTAAAAAAATTAAATAGAGAGATTCTGATGACATGATCTGTAATATGTAATTAAAATATATCCTTTTCTCTTTGTGTATGTAGTGCCTCGAAAAAGCCGAAAGGGACCGACTAATACTTTTTATTCAAAAGCTAGTGTTGCATAAGGAGAATTCCAGAGAACTTGTTAACTGCGGAGGTCTTAAAGTCCTGGTTGACCTGCTTACTTTAGCACACTTACATACATCAAGGGCAGTAATTCCAACACAGTCAAATGTGATCGAAGCTGGAGCTGACATGAGACATGAGGATTCTCCGGAATGGTATTATATGTCAAAGGAGTCTAATGAAAAAGTGGGTCCAATTGGGTTCCAAGAAGTAAGTGAAAATAAATATTGATAAATGAGGTATTTCTAGAACAAAATTGTATTCTCTTTACATTTAATATATTTATTTATGCTGTGGTAATTTATTTTTTTGCAGCTCAAAAAAATGTATTCCAACAACCGCATTGATTCCCGAACAAAGTGTTGGGCAACTGGTCTCGACACATGGAAGCAGTTGGGCTCTATAGCTCAACTCAAGTGGTTTCTAATTGCTGAAAAACAAACGGGAGTGTTGGACGAGTCGAAGCTGGCATCAGTGATACTAGATATTTTAATACAAGTCGTATCATTCTGTCCGGCTAAATCGGGCGACGCAGTAATTAGGCCAGTTCACAAAGCCAAGCAAATCCTAAGCGATCCCGGGAATTGTTTAGCACATATAGTACAATTACTACTTACCTTTGACCCGGCTATAGTTGAAAGAGTAGCAACGTTACTCTACTCTGTATTGGAGGAGAACCCAGTTGCATGTCGCACTTACGCCACGGGTCTTTATTTCTTCATTATGATGTACACTGGATCAAACATTCTTCCAATTTCAAAACTTTTGCACTTGACACACCTCAAACAAAATACTTACACTGCTCAGCAAGGTATTTCCATATGGCAGCGTAGTGTTTTAGGATCACTACTTCCTGAAGCAATGGTGGCGTACATTGAGAACCACGGCGTGGAGAAGTTTTCAGAGATATTCCTAGGAGAATTCGATACTCCAGAAGCAATTTGGAGCGGAGCCATGCGACGATATCTCATTGAAAGAATTGCTTTGCATTTATGTGATTTCAGTCCGAGATTGCTTTCAAACACTCGGGCGTTATATGAGTACTGTGCCATACCTGCGGTAAAGTACGAAAACCTGGAAAACGAACTTTTCTGCAACATTTACTACCTCAGAAATTTGACTGATGAAACGAGGTAGGTGGTACTTACTATTTTTTAAAACTTCAAATTACTTATTGAGGAACAAACAGTCTTGGAATAATTGTTATTTTCTTTGCAGATTTCCGTCTTGGCCAATAACTGATCCGCTAAATTTACTACGTGACGTTTTGGAGGCATGGAAAAATGAAGTAGAGAAACGTCCTCCTCCAATGACAGTAACTGAAGCGTTGAAAGCACTGGAGCTAGAGGATGAACCAGACTGGTCAGAAAAGGTTAAAAAGCATTATCGACGATTGTAGCTACAAGATTCCAACTTTGTCGGGATAAATTGGTGGAAATGCCGTCGCTTGCTTCGCACATTTGTATTATGCTAAGTTTTAAACACCTCACAAAGTTAAGCTGCATTGCAACAGAGTGTGTTGCCGCAATGGCTGTAGACACAATTTTGCAAATGCATTTACTCCAATCGGGTGTGCTATGGCATCTTCTGATTTCACTGTTTTCGTACGATTTCACTTTGGAAGAAGCAGGAGTTGAAGCGAGCGAAGAGAGTAACAACCAAGTACTTGTGAATAAATGTGCCAAGATAAGCGTTGTCGCACTGAAAAGAATGTGTGGAGACGGAGAAGAGACACCTAAGAATGACGTTATTCGTACTTCATTGGAATCATTGTTGCTGCCGTATGGTGCAAAAATGGTAAGAAAAATGAAAAGCTGACAACTTTATATAATCTGCACAAAAAATGGCCATTACTTACGATCTTTTGTAACTAGATTTTGACCAGTCCACCAGAAACGATTCTGAAAATCCTCAATGATAATTGTTGTACACCATATCTCATTTGGAACAATCGCACTCGCACGGAACTTCTCGAGTACGCTGATACACAGTTAAGGCAACTTCGCAGTGGCGATATTACTGATATGACATACGGATGTGACTTTAGCTACAGTGTACATAAGGGAGAACTTGTTTTAGGTAAGGAAAAAGTATATTGGCCGATTTTGAAGCTCTGTATTTATTGTTTTTCTGTAGTACTTGTTCAACTTTTGCTCTTCTCTTTACAGGCTCCATTTTTGTTCGAATTTACAACTCGGATCCTACGTTCAAATTAGAAAACACTCCTGAATTTATAAACTCATTACTAAAGTTCCTTTCCACAAATGATCCCACAAATGCGTCTCCGGACGAAATCAAATGCATGCAGCAAGCTGTTGAAGCCCTTTCGCATGCTTTGAAACATAATCCAGGAACAGAGCCTTTATGCAAAGGACGCTTTAGACTACTTACCCAATATCTGATGTGTCCCCAGTTTGAGTCCTCTGTCTTGACGCTACTTACGAGTGTTTGTGCCAGCCAGGACTGCGTTGCTGACATGGTTGGAATGGGAATAGTACCTGGATTGTTGGTGGTAACTGCAACTGCGAAACGGAACGCACAAGTGGTCGTCACCTGCTTAAATTGCTTGTTGATGGTAGTCAGCCATCCGCAGATTGTAAAGGAAGCCATCCAGAAAGGGGCAATTATTTACTTGCTGGATCTATTTTGTTCCACCTCCACAGTGGATCCAGTCGTTCGTCAAAAGTCTTCAGAAACATTGAGTCGCCTGTGTGCAGACAAATTATCGGGTCCACGTGTAAAAATCCTCTTGTCAAAGTTCCTGCCTCCTATATATATTGAAGCCATGGCTGAGTCTCCGCCGTCAGCAGTACAATTATTCGACTCCAACACTGAAAATCCAGAACTTGTATGGAATGACGCTGCTCGGTATAATGCTACAGCGGCTATTCAACATATGAAGGGTGAACTATACGCAGCACACAAGGCGGACCTCTCCGTAGATTGGCGCCTACCGTCAGAGTCGTTCCAAGTTGACTATGGAGTCTGTGGTGAACTGATTATTGGAGGAATATACATTCGTTTATATGTCGCAAACTCTAGCTGGAACTTGAGAAAACCTCGTGAATTTCTCAGGGATCTTTTAGAATTCGCATTTTCTCCTCCAACTGAACAAACTAGGGCAAGTCTTGGTGGAAGTAATGCGGCTAGAAAAGACGATCAATTGGAATTGGTTGGCAGTGCACTTTCCATGCTCCTTTCCACGCACTCTCATCTCTGTGATACACTACCCCCAATGGGATATATAAACAAGGTTCTCCATTCGATTCAGTCTGACAAGCCGGTTTTTAAGAAAATAGGTCTACTCGTGCTTCGCTCAATCACATGTAGTAATGCCTGCTTGGAAGCTTTAACACAATTAGACACTGTCCAATCAATTGTGAATGGCATGAAACAGCGAAGCATAGACACAGTTCCAGTGGTCTGCGAGGCACTGAACTACTTGTTTGCCTCAAAAATGAGCGAGCTAGTAAATCAAGCTTTAAAAAGTGGGATTATTCCAATGATGTTGGATTTGCTACGTTGTGGATCTGCGGATTTGGGACCCAGCCCTAGTTCCGTAAAAGCAAACATTGTACAAGCTTTGCAGTACATGTGTCAAGATGAAACTTATGGGCAAGAGGTTGAGGCAATTTTAGCCAAAAGTGAAGTTTGGAAACAGTACAGAGATCAGGTATAGTTTAATTTTTTTAGTTTAAATATTTCAAACCTCTTATCGTATGTAAGCGATTTAAATAGGTTGACATCATTCAAACTTGATAAATGATGTACTTTATTTTCCCCAGAAACATGACTTGTTCTTGTCCGATAAACCTATTGCTGGCTACCTTGGATCGTCAAGTTCATCAGTAGCTGGATACCTTACCCAAGGGTCTATGGCCAAGTCATCTACCATTCCTAATTCACCGCCGCCTCTTATCGAGTAGTGATAATTCCAAAAAAGCATAACTATTTAACTAGAGTATAATCATTTCATAACGTTATGTCCGTGTAATGTACATAGTTATAAAATGCATTTCATAAAAGAGCATAAGAGCCACTTTCTTATTTCGTGTCTTGTCATTGTCGTATCGTATAATATTTAGTTAATATGTGTATTAAGGTACGGTCTCAAAAATAATTGAACAATTAAGCCATCAACGTGTGGCATGCATGTCAAAAAAGTCTGTGTAACTGTGCTATATAAATATACAGAGAATATTATGTTAAAACATTATTAGGACAATTTATGCAATAAAAACAGTGACAAACTGATATCAAAGTTTGAAAAAGTTTTTTTTATTTCTTTCACAATTTAATAACTATATAATTACAAAATGTAAACATCCACTCCGTTTAGCAAAAAATTAATATGTCCCGAATTTCAAAATACATAACTAGGTAATAAAGATCATGCTAGGAAAAGATAAATTAAATTTACAAAACGTAATACAAACCATATAGAAAATTCAAAATTATAATCTTTTCTGGAAAGTCAACAACGAAGGCGTTTCGCATTAACAACATGTTTGTGAGATACCCGCACAGTATATTTATCGGCCTCGATAACGTTAATTAAAATCGTAATGTTGATTCAACAAAATTAAATTCAGTAATCAAATAAAATAAGCCCGAAGAAATAAAAATATAAACTAGTAGATCGGGTTAAGTCGATCCAAATAGCATGATAAAGTAAATAAATTATAATATAAAGAATGGTATTAACACTAACTATCAATATGAAAAGAGAGTATTATTTTTTTCTGAAACAGAATGCCAAATAAAGTCTGATAGCTTCCCACTCCACAGCTGAAATAGTCCCAACCCGTACGTCATCTCTGTCATGGTATTGGGGATCTTCATTTTTTAGATTTGTGATAAAGCGCTCAGCATGTTCATAGTTCTGCACGTCAAAATGCAGTGGTTCTCCGTTTGTTGGTGGATAAGATTCCAGTGCGCCCATGCCGTTAAGTAGAGATCTTGCGTCGCGACTTGCAGCATGTTTACGATGGAATTCATCGAATGCATGGCGATAAATGAGATCGAGTCCAAATGAACTGGCCAATCTGAAATTATGAAATAAGAACGTAAAGAAAAAAACGCAAACTTATAGATAGTTAGTTATACCTCCATAAAATCTTAAAAATCTTACTTTTCCAGAGTTGGAAAATGTACTAAAAACTCAGGACATGAAATTGCATCTTCCAGCTCAAAGAAATACCGAGCCCCATAAACTGGGTACGGTTCATCACATTCGAATCTGACCTTATACACTTCATTCCCAAATTCGGCTTGCTTACGTTCACGACGGCGTTTGCTAAATATGATTTTTAAGAATTATTTAAGTCAAGGATAATTAGTGGAAAAAGAGTTTATCATCTGTGTTGATCTGATATAACAAATTCTTACACAATTCTATCGGCATTTGGTAGTGTTCCAATAAAGTATCCGCCTGATTTCAGATTCTCAGTTGCATTTAGCAGCATTTGCTGGGCTTGATGATGGGATTCGAAGCAGTAATGAAAACTGAATTGACAACTGACCAGATCAAACTGCAAGTCTGGATCAGACAACTTGCTACTCACGGATTCCTATTCAACAAAATTGCATATACAATTTGGCGTTTAAATTCAATAAACTTGTATACATCAGTTTATCGGATCAGATAAATATTTCTACAATTTATCGCGCAACGAATATACGTATACCTTTGTACAGTCAGCAACAAAGAACTCGGCAGTGAATAAAGTACCCCTTCGATCTTTTCGTTTCATTTCCTCATACCTTTCTTTGCAGTTATTCAAAGAAACCTCAGCAATGTCGACAAAGACAACATGCTTCATCATCCGAGACTTTTCCCATTTCCTTAGATCACCACCTTTACCACAGCACAGATCTAAGCCTTGAAGTGAATTGTACCTTTTCTTTTCTTTACGAAACTCGTCCATTGCATCATCTATAAAGAGAAAGAAATAAAAGAATGTCACCTAATGGATTTTAATCGCAAATCTATAAAGAACGAATTTGCTGCAGCTGTTACAAATAGACACGTACTGAAATTCATACTCTTCGCCCAATTGTTATACTTCCTTAGAATTACAATTTTAGATTCTTCACGGGCCTCCAAGCCTTTCTCTTCAATTTCATTGTAATGTCTTGCCACTACAGGTGCAAGACCTCCCTGTGACGAAATGGGGTTCCTGGAGGCTGACATTTGAGATGAGGACGAGGCATAATGGTGATGATGCATGATAATGATGAATAAACGATACTTGACCAAAAGAAATCCACAACGATGATTCCACGTTCAATATAAATTATACGTAGTTTACAAATTTGTAAATTACGTTTTAAAATTGATTCGTCGTTTGTAGTAATAAATATATTACTGACAGCACAAAGCACAACACTTTCTATTTTAAAAAGTTAGCTACTTATACTAAACTAGGACTCGATCGTTTTAACAAAATGATTTTTTACGGCGACAATTTACTCCCTTGCTATCGGGATTAATCAGTCAGTTAGGTATAATCAATGATCATTCGTAATTTATCACTTAAACAATGTTCCTAGTTTGGATAGTATTCTATCACAATTACAGTTTAAATTTGAACAAATATTAAAACTTTATTGTCCAAAGTTGCGTTATGCACCTGCTAAGCCGTATGGCGTATAATATGGTATGTTGTATCTGTATCAATCTGTATGTGTATTTTTGCATCTGTCCGTATGTTTACTGTTTACCTGTTAGCTGCGTTGTGATTGGTGAACCGGTTTACACGATTGTCACGGACTGGACGGATCATAAAAGTTGTACCAACATGAGCTTGACTAACTAGATAGACCTTTTCGGTTGCTGGTGTCACGCGCGCTGTCAAACCAACCGAGCGACATGTTTTCTGTCACGGGAAATGCGTACGATTGTAAATACACATCAGCAGAACGCAAATTTTAAAGTAGCGATTCGTTTGGTTGGAGTGAAGTACGTGTTGGCAAATGTGGCCGTATAAGTATAAGTGTGGCCAGAAAAGTATAAATGTGGCCGCTAAACAAAAATATAAGTGTTTGTCAGTACGTTTGTTAATGATGTTACGGTGTACGGTTAAAATTCTACATGTTTTGAATAATGACCTCAGTAGATTACAATAGTATCGTCGTGAAAAATGATTTTTTGGACAAGCATGCTGTATAAGTATGAGAAAGCAACCGTTTTTTAAACGTCAACATTAATTTGAAAACTTCATTCAGAAGTGAAGAATATGGGAATTGGGAGCTGGTGGAGAATATACAAATTGGTATGGCTTGAATTCGACAAGTTTCTAGGTTTCGTCAAAGTTTAGTTAGTATTTGGTATTAATTGTTAAGTAGCGAAGAATTGAATTGAGCTAGTTTACGTAGATGTCTGTCCGTCCGTTCGTCAACACGAGAACTCAAAAACTATAAACGCTATTACATTGAACGTTATACGCTGTACTTTATATCTTGAGCTTATCGAAAGCTTATCTATTGACGTCTTCGCTACTTTAGAGCAATCTTATTGTTCAGTTTATTTATTTATAAAAAGGAGGCAGAGGTAACTTCAACTTAGTTGAGCGTTGACAGGGCAAGATCAAGATCGACCTGCACATTCATCTTTGAGAAAAGTATGTGCGAAATTACGGGAAATATATGTACCATTAATTTTTAACTTTTGTTTTTGTTGTTTATTGCAATTAAATAGTTTTACAAATAATTGTAGATAAAATCAACATGCACCATGTTTTTCCTTATATTGTATAAATCTGGGCAGGTTCGTATTTGCAGTTTGAATTACTGCAGCGTTTTCTCCGAGAGATCGTCTTTCGCTACGGACCTGTTTTTTGAAGCTCTGCTGTAGTCCTTTTAACCTCTGGACAAGTCCTACTTTCTTCAATACTTGGTTATAATCATCCTCAGCAAAAACGTCAAATAGAGTGTCAAAAACTTCTGCAGCTAACCAAAGTCCTTGTCGTTCAAGCTTTATGTTTGTCACGCAATTTATTAAATATTCGGCTATTTCTGTAAGTAACAATTCTGCATTGATATCGCTGGGAGGTGGAGAATCCTTAGGAAATCGAGAGAGAAGAAGGCCAATGCACCCGATGATTTTCACGATGTTAACTTTTACTTTGTAAAGTGAAACTCCTTCATAAACTTGATTAAACAACTGGAAAATATAAATTACAAACAAGTGATCATAACAAATTTTGATACATGTACTTTAAGTGTAAACTTTTGTACAAAACTCACCGAAAAACCCACACAGAGTTGATTGGAAGCAGGATGTATCGACTTTTGATTTGCAATGGATTGAATTACGGCTCTCATTGCAGAAGTTATAGCTTCGATCATTGTTTCATCTGATGGATCTGCATAAATATTTTTAAATGCATTTTTACCAAAGAAAATTCTATTTAATAGAACATAAATTAAAAAACTAACAATACAACTGTGCGCTTTCATACCAGAATCGTTGAGTATGGCACCCAACCCAGACCACAGTTCTCCGATCGCTATACATTTTTCTAAATCTGATAAGCTGAGCACTTCAACTAGATTTTGGAGGCAAATTAAAGCAGTGCTTCTTAAAACGTTGCATTTCCGTACAATTTTCTGTCCCCGCGATTCACTTTCGTTCAAGATTTCTTTCACATTCACAGGTAAACTTTTGATTTTATTGAGAACTTTAAGGAGGGCTCCTGTACTGGATAGACTTTCATAAACTTCAATGGGAATATCAGAAGAACATATGTCTTTCATTTCTACATCATCCTCATTATCAACACCGTTTTCTTCACAGTCTTCATCAATGGATTCGCCGCTATCGTCAGCTTCCTCATCCCACATATCATCATCCGAAATAATAATATTAGAAAGAATTTCCAGTGACATAACTTGCGAGTTAACTAAAGCCAACAAATTGTCACATTTATCATCTAGCTCAAAGTCTTTTTTCAAGTCACTTTCTGATTCCCTGTGGTAGACCTCCTCGTGATTTCCATTTTTAAGAGGAACATCAGATGAAAACTTATTTACAACGGAAAAATGATCTACCTCCAACGAAGTGTTTATTATCTTCATAATAAATGTTATTGCTTCTGGTGAAGTTTGACGTAAATCTCCTTTGTTCAAGTTCACCAAAATGCCTATTGTCAGAATAATTAAGAAACAATGAAAAATATTTGCATTTATTTCATTTAGAAAATTTAGAAATGAAAATCGTCTAAATTCATATTCATGACTTAAACACTTCTTACCTACTGCGGTTGTTTGCAGATATAGAAGCTGCCAGGTTTCAAAACTATCATTAGGCAGCATAAATATTTTCATTAAAAGTTCTTCGAGGTGGGGTTTATTGGAAAATCCATCAGTATTGTCTTCGCTAGCCGAGTACAAACACAGTGCTAAAAAGCAGCAAAAAGAAACCAAGAATTTTAGGATTTTTAACATTTGCAACATACATATTGCGAAAATATCTTTGTAGCAATAGTACCTGTGCAGAGAGTGATTCTTATTCCAAATGTTTCAATGCTTAGAAATCTGCACAGCAAATCTCCCAAATTTTCTTGGTTAAAGACTTTCACAGCATTTTCTCCCGTTTCGCTAAAAATATAGAGAAGTAATGATTTGTATTATGTTTATTATTGCTAAATATGAATAAAGCATTTTACAAATTTGCTTGTTTGATGATTTTTATTTACCATAAATTCCACAATAACGTGATGATCTCAATGAGAGCTTCAGTGTCAGAATCAATTCTAAACTGCTGCTTTGCTTTCTTTTCCTTGTCTTTACTTTGTGGTACCCATTCGTTTAAATACTTCTACAAATGTAAATTTCAAATTTGTATTATATTTTAAAATGAGTTCTAAATGAGTCCTAAAATCCACATTCTACCTGCTTCAGCACTGCAACTAATGGGGTTAGTACATCTCCAGATATCATTCGTTCGCAGACATCTATACTCACTGAACTAAGATTTCTAAATGGAAAGAGCAAAAACCGTTAAAGTATTTTTACTAAACCTTATGTACAGCTCATGAAGACGATCCATTTTAAAGTACAAAAGACAATTACCGTAGTGCACCAGCAGCAGAGTGCCGTACAGATACACTCTGATCCAATAACAGCGGTCCAACAACCTTAAATATATCACTATTTAAAATTTCCTCCAGATAAGCTTGTTTTGATGATGCAGCAGAAAGTGAATTTAATCCACTGTCACGATCCTCGGCAAGGTGGCTCTGAAGCTGAAACATCAAGTAATTGATACCATAATAAAGACAAATATTACCTACAAATCTGCATTTCTTCAAAAAAAACTATTTTGATTCCCGTACCTGTTCCAAAATTGTCTGAACAAATGCCGACACGGGTCCCAAATCTTGACACACATCCTCCTCCTTTACAGTCACCTTACTAAGACCCGTTGGATCCGTTCTCGCAATTTTATTGCATTTTTTACTCCGAACCTTACCCATGATTTCTAAATGTAAACCAAATTTAAAATAAACTTATAAGATATGCCTGGTTGAACTATTTACAGAAATCAGTGACCAGTACGCTACCACACTACCCACACACCGCCATTTTTTGTTAATCCATAAATTTTCCCGTAAAAATATTACATTAGACTTTCTTTATTGTTAAAACCTAGTTTACCTGCAATTAAATATTGAACTTAAAAGATGCAAAATTTGATAGAATCAAATAAAAACACCGTGCTTTTTACTACATGTGCTTTGGCAAGTCAATCTGTGGTACTAGCGCTTATGTTGAAGCTCTATGATTTTTTCAATGCATTTGTACTGTACTCGTTTACCTCCTTCCCCAAATCATGTGAATGTGAGGATAGGAGAGAGCTGTAAACAGTAGTCAGTTAACGTGACGTATTTTCTTTGTTCGCGTTTCTGAGATGACGCTTGCATGAAAACCAATTTTTGACATTTTGATGTGATATTATTTGTATGATTAAGCTATTATATTATGCAATGACTTATTATGAATTACGATTTTTGATTATTTCTAATGTGACAGGGTTCCCAAAATTTAGCAATTAGCATTGATTAGGATCGGATCAACATTGTCATTCTTGATTTTTCTGATTTTCACCCAAAAATCTGTTGTGTTGAGGGTGTCGGTCGGGTTAGTCGTGTATGCTAAACAGCAGCACTTTTCGAATTTGTCTAATTACTACTTATACTGAATGACTGAAAACCAATTAGTTTTGATGGCGCTTGAAGTGAGTTTTCGGTGTATGTAAACGCTTGGGAATTGGGAATTACTATTTACCAGTTTCAAAATCAAATCAAATATGATTTTCAAATCTATGTATTTATATGTAATACGACATTATCATGAAAATAAATAATGTGATGTTGATGTGTTGTTTCCGCAAAAAATCAGGTAAACTGAAATCGTTGATGCTATATTATGATCCGGTTAAAAAACATGGACTCAGTAAATGGAAATCAACATTGTAGGAAAAAATTACCTTTTAAGTTACCTTTAAAGCATTTGATGACTTTATTACTCAAGAAAGTAGTACATATGAATGCAACAATTAACAGTTTTGCTTAAAATTATTTTTATAATACCCCTTTATAGATATAGTAAAGGCAAAGTTTAAATAATATTTTTTATTTTTTGCTCTTTTCCTAAATGTTTCACATTTCACATATAGCTTGCTGGCTGATTAATTATATAATATTGTGGATTGATTCCTCATGCTGCTTCAGTTGAAACATTAGGAATAATTTCTGAATAAATGTGAAACAATTATGTTAAATTTATTTGACCATTAAAATGCAAGTATACTAGTAAATAAGTAAATTTACGCATATTTAAATTAAAAGAAATTATACATTGTTCATCATAAACTATCACGCATTGTGCAAATGGTTAAATTGCAGTAAATATTTAAAAAATAAATTGCATTATTATGCATAAATCCACGAGAATGTTTGTTTTTTTCTTTTGTACAGTTACAGCTTTACAGTCAAACGGTTCTCATCGTCAAACAAAGTAACATTTTTTACAGAGAATATATGGTAGTTAAAATGTAAAGAATTTTATTAAAAAAACATTTTAATGGGCACCGTCGCTTTGATTATCAATTTTTTGTGTACTTGCTGATGATGATCGCATTTCATCTGGTGAGCCTAATGAATTTGCAGCAAATGGTTTTTTGTCCTCAATAAGGTCATTATTTACGTTGGTTGTGCTGTCACTTATTTTATGACCACAAGGACCTGTGTCGCTGCTATGTTTGGCTGGACTTATTTCTACCTTTACGTTTACAACGGGTTCCATCTCTTCATCAGAGTCATCAGACCGATAAAAGAATCGTTTGCGCTTTTGTTTAGTGCTACTGGACGTTCGGTTGCTGCTATTATTGCCATTGGCCGTGTGGGGAATGGGACTGCTGCTCGTGCTGGACAATCTTTCGCCAACTTGACCACTGCTCAGATTCAAAGGACGTTTGCTGCTCAGTGAATTATTAACTATGAGATCTCTTTGCTTCAAGTTTATCCCAATTTCCTCCTTGCCGAGAAGCTCCTTCAGCTGTTCGTGGGTGACCATATGATTTTCCAACTCGGTTCGAAAAAAGAATTTCAAATGACACAACGTACAATCGTATGGGCGGGTGTGAAGTCCGTGTTCTAACATGTGTTGTTGGAGACCTGTTGCCGTTGTAAACACGGATGAGCACATGTAGCAACTGAGTGAAGAACATCCTTCAAAAGTATGCTCAATCAAATGACACTGTAGCTTGAGCGGTGTGTCAAACGAAACCTGATTGCAGACGTAGCATTCATGACTTGACCCTTCATTTCTTAAGTGAACCACAACGTGAGCCTGGATCTCTTGCTCTGAGCCAAAGCTCATTTGACATTTGATACATTGGTACGTCTTCATGGAGTTGTCTGGCGTTGTGGTTGTTGTAACAGCAGAGTTTGAGCTAGCTGGTCGACCGTCATCAGGAGTGGTGGACGAAGGAGATTTTGTACTCAGGTCGGTCAGATTACCTATTCCACTTCCCCCTGCACCAACACCTGTGGGCATGAAAAATCTTGGTGGGAATGGTAACGCAAGAGATGTCTTCTTCTGGTAACAATCATCACAAATAAAAGGTTGTGGCTCGGTTGAGAATCCATTTCTTCCACCCGTTGGATCAGGCCTTTCTTCAGTTTTAAAGCAGAGGCAGCACTGAGCTTGGGTTCGTGGCATGGAGCTACCACTTGAAGAAGGAGACTTTGCGGGGTTGAGCAGACTATTTGGTTTGTTGAGAGGACTTGTTTCATTATTATTACTACTACTACTACCAGCATTTCCCCCTTCATCAAGTCTTGTCGTATGAAACTTGGAATGCATCTGGACTTCAATTTCAGTCATAAGTGTTTGCCTACAAATAATGCATGGAATGGGAAGTTGGGACGCTAAAGTTTTTGAGTTGATTCCTCCTGAGGTAGAACCCACAGAAGGCTCGGACGATGATGACTGGGACTGTGAGTGTTGCTTCATGTGAAAGTAAAATTGCTCTTCCGTGGAAATGTTTTGCTTGCAGCCTGTGCAGGTCGTTCCAGACACGACCTTGCAGTGAGTTAATTTATGCTCTGCAAGTAGAGTTGCTGATGGGCAGACCTCATCGCAAATATTGCATTTATGCTTGCCGGTAGCCACCACTTGATGAGTTTTCATATGATTCTCCAGGTCCGTTCGGCTTTTGCAGTTTTCATTGCAATAAGCACAACTCAAGCTGAGCGTACTTGATGCATTTCCAGAGGATGAATTTGCAGAATTGCCGCTTCCGGTGGTGCTGCTAGATTGATGATGTTGATGCTGTGGATGGTTATGATTTTGATGAGATGATTTGTGACTAGAATTGCTGTTATGAGACAATTTATTGCTTCCACCTCCACCAACCATGTTTCTATCTGCTGAGACTAATTATAGAGCTAGGGTCGGTTGCGTTTCCGTGAGACTGTAAAATGTGGTGAACTTGTTTGCGGTGAGTTGCGAGCTCAGCCTCGCTACCAATCAGCTTGTCACAAATGTCGCATTTTAGCTCTTTGGAAGATTTATTTCCTGCCGATGATGAGCAATGACCTGCCCCTTTTTTGCTGGATTTAGAGTTCATGTTCGATGAACGACCACCATTACTGTTATGAATGCTGCTGTGGTCAGCGTTCGAAGAGTTGCCATTTACCACAGATGAATGGTGGGTTTCCATATGCTTGTCGAGAAGAAATTCCACGTGAAATGCTGCGTCGCACATTTTACAGGTGAATTGTTTTTGGTGGGTGCTCAGGTGGAATTGTAAATCCAATTCTGTTGGAAATGAAGAGTTGCACAAGAGACAACGATAGGGTGCCAGCTTTCGCAAATGAACCATTTTTACATGAACCTATACGATAAAAGTACATAAAATGAAAAAAATAAGAATGGTTTGTTTAAACTTTGGATTACCAGAAAATGAATTAAGTTTTTACGAAAAAATAAATAAATGTTTTCTTTCTTTACCCACCTGAAACTCAATCTCAGATCTGAATACGTTACTACAAGAGTTGCACCGGAATAATTTGCATTCATTGCTGTGCTTTACAGCAAAATGAACCTGAATAGATACTTTCGAGTCGAACATCTCCTTGCATAGAGCACAACGGTACAAATGATGAGCATGAATATCCAACAAATGCTTCTGTAGCTCATCCGGTTTTCCAAACAATTTCAAGCAACTCTGACATCCATACTCGGTGCTGGTGCTTAGGTAGTGAACCATGCTGTGATTCTCAAGTTGCTCCTCTGTGTTAAATTCGCTGTCACACTCCTCGCAAACAAACTTTTGTACAACTTCCTCCAAGTGACTTTTTAAATGGGTGCGGAAGCTCTCAAAGTCAGAGAAGCCGGCATTGCACTGACTACAGAGTAGAACGGGTGCTCCAACAAGTGACATGATGGGATTAATGTTGTTATTGTTAGTGGAGTGTGCTGCTACCACGGCTGCCGCAGCCGCTGCTGCTCGTATTTCAGAAGCGGAGATGGAGGTAGAGGCAGAAGTTGTACAACCAGTAGTCGTTGTGCTCAAACTGCCACCGCTGCTGCTACTCCTACTATTATTGTGTAGAACATCATGATGATGATCATCTTCACGCTTTAGCTTTTTTGCTGCAGATCCACCATGATGATGGTGATGATGGTGATGGTGTGACAAACCACCAACACCACTACTTGTACTTGAGGATGGTAACTCGACGGAAGAGGAAGATTTACTCTTTTTGCTCAAGTCGGTAGGCTTAACTTGGAGTGGTTCTGGAGAGCACACCTGTTGAATAAGAGGAAAAAAGAGAAAGGAGCTTAGTATAACGGCTTGTTTGCTGTGCTCGTCTTTTTACTCATTTTTTCTCTGTACTTTTACTTTTGCCTGCGAAAAAGCTACTACAATGTAAAGCATGTACCACTTATATAGCTTCTTATTACATTTTTGGTGCACTTGGGGCAACGTGATACAACATCATTTTTTCATCACATGAGACGGCGTAGATAATGGGGAAGATAAATGACTTGTTTTTCTTCTGCAAAACAATGTAAACTTACCGGCATTTTACTGCGATGATGTCCGTTGTCAGCATGAAACAGCACAAAATGTTCTGCATACAAAGCACTATTGGGAAAAGCGATGGCACAGGGTGCACAGAAAGCATTTTCTTTCGCTTTCGCCTGCAGGTATCCACTCAAACTGTGTGTGGTCACGGCATGCTTATGAAGAGCACTCAAACTGGGAAACTTCATGGTACAGAACGTGCAAGGGAATCCATTTGGAGATGTGATACTATCAGGAGATGCGAAACTGGAAGGTGTTGGGATTGGTGAAAGGTGGTGCTGTGGACTTTCTCCCAAATCGCCATTTAGCAAAGAACCTATGAAGAAAAGAGGATGACAAAGACAAAATGAAGTGGTTAATAAAAATAAAACTGCCTTTTTGTTATTCGTTTTTTTGAGTTGTGCCTGTTATTGTTCGCTTTTCTTTAGAACTATCGTATATTTTCTCCATTAAATATTGATACTTACCATGAAATGCTTGAACATGAAGATGTAATGCCTCCATTGATGTGAACGAGTCTTTTGTGCAGTAGATACAGGCAAGCTTGGGCATTTGGAATGGTAACAGCATGTGAGCATGTGGATTTAGTTGACTTTGCTGATGATGGAGATGATGATCAGCGGCAGATTCTCCAGAGCTTCTTGCAGTTTTGGTTGAGGGGGAAGATGAGGGTGTTTTTGGTGAGGCAGAGAAGCGCTTCAGACTGATTATGTCTGGCTTTTCTGGTGTTGTTGAGCTGATGGGTCGGTGATTTTGTAGTACATGTGTCTATGCAGCAAAAAATGGATATTTATTATTACATAATCTGGAATAATATGTGTCCATTTTATGTATGCCTCTTGTGCAAAAGCAGAATATTTAGCGTTATTTTTTTACCTGTAGATCTTCTCCAGTATGAAACGTTCCATTGCACTGCAAACATCGGAATGCACCTGGACTTGGGGTACTGTGAACAGACTCCTTTTTGTGATTTTGCATGTGCGACGTAAGAGCAGCGGCAGTGTTGTATCCGCGATTGCAAATTGCACATTGGTAAGGCTTTTGATGATCATGAGTTTTCAGATGGATTTTGAGATGATCACTGTACAAATGGATACAATACAGCAAAATTGGAATACATATGCTTTAAATAAACCTATTGTTTTATTTTCTTCCAATTTTATGCGGTCAGTAGTGATGTAGCATAACGAAGTACGACACAAGATAAAGTGGAAAATAACAAACCTTCTGGAGAAAGCTGACTCGCAATGCGGACACCGGTATTTCTTATCACCCGTATGCAGCTTGACATGACGGTCACGACTCCGTTTGTGCTTAAAGAGCCGCTGACAAAAGTCACACTTGAACGGCATCTGGTCGCTGTGGCTCTGTTGTTATATTTGAAATAGAGAGAGAGAGAGAGAGAGAGAAAGAGAGAGAAAAGAGATAATCAAATTACTTAATTATAAAACCCCTCCCAGCTTCCTTTTCTATTTTCTCACATCCATCCACCACCACCATCAAAAGCGTCTTATTTTCCTGCTCTCTTTAGTCTAGTCACATATCGTAAAATTTCACTCTTTCTTCCTCTTCAAACCACACCCTTGAGCAGTTGTGTGCTATTCTTCCAAAATTTCCTCTATCTATCCAACAAGACCAAGTTGGGGAATGAATGAAGTGTAAAAACTCATATATGACAGTTATACAGCTTACTCAGCAAAATATTTTAGTTTTTGTCCAAGTGTCAACTATCACACTCATCATCGCCATCATCCAACATGATGATATCCACTTCTACTACGACGACGACTACTACTACTAACAAACAACATCACAAACAACTTTCCTTTTGTTACATTAATAAAGTAAATGAATGTCTACTCACAATTTTCCGAATTACTCACTGCCAAGAAAATTTTGTCTCTCTGTAAGGAGGACAGCTCTGGAATATTATTGTATTTTTTATGAGGAGATCATCATCATCTTCTTTTCTCTCTTTTTGAACTGATCTTTTTTTGTGCTATCATGACAAAACCCATGAGAAAAATGGACTTACTAGGTTTACGATAAATATAGTATTAAAAAATGTCTCAAGTAAATAAAATGTGCTTGAAGTTGATATAAACTTTTAACAAACTACGCGACCAATACATGTACATACCTACATAATAATATTATTATCTACTCGTACAGCTTTATGGCACATTCATACTCTGTAAACTAACCCCGTGTTATAAAATCTTTTTAAGGGTAAATACACAAAAAAAATATTTTCAAAGTGCTCTAAGCAAAACTCATTTTTTACTCTCTTCAAAAAGTCACAATGATTTTCTTTCATATTTCTTTTTTTATCTCTTTTAAGCAAATGTCTTTCTTTAAAAATTATTGTTTTAAATAAAGACTTATTCAAGTAAAACCACGTCTTAACGAAAACTGTCTCTGGGATAATGGATAATCTTTTATACAAGGATGATAATGAGAATGACAGAGATGGTAAGTAATACACTTTTCCTTCACGGGACAAGAAAAAGGGAGCAAAAATGATTTTTCTACAAACTTTATAGAGATTTTGATAAAAAGAGAGAAAATTAAAATAGAGATTGAAGCGCTCAATTTATTTTTTTAGCTTGCCGCCTGTCATAATAATAACTTTTTTAGTGGATGGTCAGTCGCCCCAAACTATCTTTAATCTTTGGATTCTTTTTTGGTGAATGCAAAAGTATACGTTTTTGAATGAGGATCAAAACTTTTAGCCAGTATATTGATAACAGTCTATTTATAAAAAAAAGTTATGAATGCCCCTTTCTAAGTAATTTTTTGTCTATCTTGAGGAGACGATCTAGCATGTTCTTTTAAATCGGTTGAAGGTGTCCTTCTTGTAAAAAGTTGGGTGTAGCTGAACATTGTTTGATGTAAAAATCATATCTCGCCAAAAAGCACGACAACCACACAGCTGCTATTTATATAGGATTATCTTTTAATCAGACTCCAACATAATTTGACTGCCATGTTTTCATTGTAAACAAACAAAGTCTGTATTGGATATTATGCAAATTGTACACCTATGCAATGATATTTTGAAAGAAAATAATAACATATATGCTCATTATAGGTATTCAGAAACTCAAATTAGTAAAAAAATATGAACCGTATACAAAATTTATGTACGCCTTTTTGCAGGTAGCTGGGTGGTGGACAGAATTAACGATAATATGACCAAAGTAGTGAATCAGAAAATGATTCTTACCTGTTCGTGCTTTTTTAGGTATGAAAGTCTTGGAAATGCCTTTTCACAGAATTGGCAAGCGTAAGGTGTTGAATCAGTGGGGCCGATGGTAAAGCTTATCTCTGGATCATTCCCATCCGTAGCCAAACTGTTGGGTGTTTCACATGAACTCGGCGACAATGAATTGCCGTCTTCGTCCGCCGTCTCCGAGTTCCACGATAAACTGGGCTCAGTCCCCAATGTATCTAAATAAATTTACAAAAAAATATTTGACTAATTAGTATAGGTACTTATGTTAATCGAACTACATGTTAGATTTATAACTGGTACGGAATTTTTTAATGCTTTTATAATATACGTGTTTTTTAATCTCTTTCAATTTATTATGTGTAAGATGTACATTAAAAACATATTTATAATTAAAATTCGCTTTAACCTGATGTCTCTTTTGTTGCCTGTATCTTTTCAATCAGTAGCTCCAACTTGCTACTGTTCCCTTTGAACAACATAGTTTGTCTTGGTTCATTACTTTAGTTCCAAAATAATTATACCGTATTGATGAAACTCGTTTATTTTTTTAACTCTGACAAAAAAACCGAATATTTTTGAAGAATAGACGAAACAAGGTAATTTCATCTCACAATGTTCATTCACAAAAAAAACTAAAAAAAGAGTTAAAATCACAAAAAGATGTCAATGGAGTTTTTTTCGTTATTATATCGTTATCACGCACGTACACATGTTATTTGCCTTTTCACTTTGGAAAATGTGTTGGCAATATCACGAAGCCCCAATGGTATTCGGTGAATTCCGTGTTCCAAGAAAATGTCGCACGACAGACTACACAATAGCTTCACCGGTATTATATAACACCAACACCAAAAAGAAGGAATATAAGAAATCACCTTAATGTCCTCTGTCACACAAGATAAACAATGGCAATTTACAAAAATATCATAAAAGTGATAGTGCAATACGTGTGTGTGGAGTGTGGACTCATTATTAGCCATTCACAAGAAATTGCACAATTTCTTTAAAACTTCCTTGATGATGACAATGGTGATGATGAGCAATATAAGAGATCAGGTAGGTGTCCACACCAAATTATTTTTGAAATTATCAGTTTTTCATAATTGACGCCATTACTGTTCTCTACTGATACGACAACGAGTTTTGACCACACAACCAAAAACAACTCTTTTTGACCCAGTGAAACTAATTAACAACCTATTTACGAGGAACTAATGAATTATTGTGTAGAAATCAACGATAATCATAAAGCACTATCTATTTACTCTGTGTGTCTTCCTTCTCTTTTCCTACTAATGAATTAGTTTTGTCACCTTATTACGTGCTTCTGCTGCTGCTGTTGTTGTTACATGTTCATCGTAATAATAGGAATACATATCGCACAACTAACTTTTGATTTATCTCTGAGCAAAAGTGCACACGGTGCTACTTTTACTATACTATACCGAAAATAACGATAAGATGGTAAGGTCATTACTGGGAAAACTTTTTTTCCCAAAGTGTGTATACAGCACACAAGAGACCAACTTCTTGTGTGTCATGCCACGACTAAGACCCAACAAGGACTAAACGGATAATCCACAAGGGACCATGTCCTTAACACAAGCACAAGTTGGGATGGAGGCCTTCACACCACCATCACCGTCACAACTGCAAAGACAACTACCAGCCAGCATCAGTCAGTCAACCAAGCCATAAGCAGCAAGTAATACTCCCTCTTCTCACCCTACATTGTTGAGGAATCGGTAGGAGCTATAGTAAAGCAGCGCAGCAATGCGACTCTCACATGCTCACACGAGACTCACAACGAGAAAAAAAATAAGGGATGAAGATGAGTTGTTGTGTATGTCTTGCATACACACAAAAATTCTGTTTTTACTATTACTAACTACTACTACTTCATGTTAGGAAGAGTAGAGTACTGACAACTGGAGGTCTTAATGATAATAATAACAATGCACTGTGTAGCAATAATAATACCACTGGGTACGGCAATCGCCACGAGAAGTAAAAAAGAGTCGCTTTTACTCTTGCTGCTTGCTGAGCTTCAACTGCAGAGAGCTGACGAGACTGTGGTGGTGGTTGGTTGTTGGTGGTGGTGGTGTAGCATTTTGTTGAGGTATGGATTATGGAAAGGAGGAATATAAATGATATTATGAGCCATGAGATGAGAGAGAGAGAGAAGAGTGAAACGCCTTGTGCTGCTCCTACTTTACTCCTCTACAGAGAGCTTCTTCTTTTCTCTCACTTTAATAAAAAGTTGAAAGGAAAGATATCTTACTCTCTACAAGACTAACGAAGACACCACGTTACTACTGTGAATTGTTCTCAATAAGAAGCAATATAAAATTGATAATGTGCCGACCTGGCCAAAAAAATATGAAAAAGTAAATGTCGCGACTCGCGAGGTGTAACATTGCAACATAACAACAATATAATACCTCTCCGATTGCATCTTTATCTTTTTTTCTCTCTCTCTCTCTCTTTCTGGAGACCCTCCAGAAGGAAAAAACGAAATGTATCAATACAATGGAAAAACACAATGCTAACGATTGTCCCTTACATAATATATAATATTGTATTTTCTTCCTAGCAAAGTCTGCCGAGAGAGGGAAGACACCCACTACCACCACCACTATCATCATCAACACAGCCGCCGCATATGTATAATAATCCACTTGTAGTAAGAACTTACTATAAAGGCAGAGCGAAAAGTCAACCACCAGAAAAGTTTCCTTTGTGACTGACTTCCCTACCCAGCAAGCACCAAGACGCGACAAACACACACAGTAGTAGTAGTCGACTCCTTTCCTATAACCAGGCATCATCACACAAAAAGTTGAAGAAAGAGCAACTGACTTGTGAGTCGATCGTCAAGAGATTTGTCGCTGTTTCGCGTGTAGCCTAGTATACCCCTAACCAAGTTATAAAATTACAAGTAGTAGTGTAATGATATCATAGCATGTAAAAATGAGTTGATTTACTAAACATTTTAAAGGCTTTAATAAAAAATTGATCATCATGATAAAATATTGAGCAAAAAACTATTTTTTTTGTCAAGCACAAAACAAAAATAAATGTATGAAGTGTGTCTATAAAGAGTGTAATATATTTATTTGGTAAGAAGGATGAACATGGCAGTAGCAGGAGCTGTGCAAGCAGCAGTGTTGACTGCTGAACTTGCTTTGAGTTCCCAGGAGGATATAAATTGTAATAAGCTGCATGTGCTTGCTTGTATTTTATTTCGTTTTTGTACACATGCACAACAAAGTACAAAACTGCATTTTGATCTTCGACTCACACGGCACGGATTAGCAAAAAATAAAAACATTCAAACTGCTGCACATTTTTGTATTATTTTTGTGTGCGCCTCATGCTTACATTCATAGTATTCATTGTAGTACTAGCAAAGCAACACTGCAAACGACAAGAAGTCTTTTTTCAAAGTTAAAGTACCAGAACCACTTGACTCATCGTGATCAGTGATCACCAGCACACCATCATTTTCATCCACCTTCAGCAGCTGAAGCCAGTATGGAGTAGTAGTAGTAGCCGTAGTAAGCAGTAGAAGTGCTTTACAACAGTCAGTCAAACTACATCTCATCATTATTATTATCATCATCATCATTGTATTTATATGATTATCCAATCCAATGGAAAATATAAAAGTTGCTTTTGTATTTGCAGTAAGCATGCAGTATAGAACACACTGCCGGTCTGCTTGCATCAAACACCACCCTTACCTCCTGCGGCATGCTCATCTTTCCATGATTCCATGCTTAATATATACAATTTATACTAAAGTTTATCATCGTCACAAGTAGACTCTATAGCTATATATATATATATACTTATTCAGCCAAAAATTCACATCCTCTTACAAAATTTTCTTCCTTTGTTCGTCATCATGGCTGGTTTTTATGGATGTGAATCCGGGAAAAGGGAGTAGGCTAAAAAGTTAGAGCATCATCGTTTTCGCTAGATTTCTCACATTACTTTTCTTTTCAATAGAAACATTTAGCTGTTGTTTGGTAAGATGGTGTAATATTATAAATAGGTATGTAATAATGGATTTATTGCCAGAACTTTTGTCCCTGAAATTAATGAGACTTATATTTTTGCTAATTTTTTCCTCTTGAAATACTTATCATCATCATCATCACCATCACCGCCTTTGTCTGATTTTTTAAGTAGGTAAGCACTTAAATCAAGCGGCTTAAGTAAACTTTGTTTTATAAGATTTGGAATGAATACCTAAATGGATGTAATGACAAGACTATATAGAACGGTTATAAAAAATATTGAATTCGTTTATAAATCCCTAATGCACTCAACTTGAACTCATAAAAATGCAGTGAGTACACAAAGTGGTCTATCATACAAATAAAAATATTTTCGTCTCAATTGATAAGTTTAATGACTCGTTTCTCATCATCACACTCCAGAATTTGTCATAGGCTTCAGTCTGTCTAGTCTGCGCAGTCTTGTGATTAAATGGGCTTTCTACTCACTTTCTGATCAGTGATCACATAAAACATTTTACGTAATTGATTGTGCAAAATGATAAAGCCGTCCTGGTTGCTTCAGGAGGTAAGATGGTAAAAATTCCTGTTAGGTATTACACCCATAGCATTTCAAAAACAATTGTCAATACTCAATATTAATATATATGTACCTAAATGTGTTTGCTCACTAGAGATTTTTAAAATGCTTCCCCTACTCCCATAAGCCGTAATGTCATCCAAGTCTAGACGTAATTTAATACTGACGGTTTTTTTTTCATGTGCCTAGTATTGACTACGGATTTTATGATATTATGATGATGACGATGATGCAACCGATAAAGTATTGAATTTTTTTTAAATGAGACGCAAAAGTTTGAAAATACGATGTAAAAAACATAAATAATTGTGAACAAGGTGATCACGTCAGGATTTCTAAAGATTATTTTCTTTAAAAAATGATCATTTTTTTCTGCTACAGTGTACTTGGACCATGGACGAAAGAATGCTAATAGAGGAACGTTTTGTAAATAAAAATAAATGTATTATTACCATATATCAAATACTAAAAGAAACTACCGTTTTCTATTTAAAAAGCATTTGGTATACATATACCTTTACATGCATATTATATACCGTTTTGGATTTTAGATGCCTAATTAAATACAGATTTTTACGTGCAACAAGTAATAGCATATACATATTGAGTGTAAATCTATCGAACAAGGAAATATAATATATCAATTTTTTGTTTCAAATTCACACATTTTGATAAACAGGCGTGCATACAAGCAGCAGCAGCAGCAAAACATTTTCGCATTGTACGCAGTAGACGTGACAATAATGTGCCTAGAAAAGCATGAGAAAACGGTTTTCAAACGAGTACATAGGCACATATTACCTATATATATATATGTGTGTGTGTAGCTTGAGGACAGTTTGAAATGTCATTTGGGAAAACCACAAAACTGTTATTAGCCTGCCTAGCCTGACTTGCTTGCCTTCGTCTTGATGGTGATGATGACGTTCTTTACAAAAAGGATGTTTCTTTACTACAGTGTAAACCATGTTGCTGCTACTGCTGCTGCCGCTGCTGCTTGTGATGATGGTGGTGCGTAAGCATGTCCTCATGCCACGTACTAGAAGCTTTGCTAAAAGTGTCAAAACAAGAGTATTTCTCACGTTACCCCTCCGCTTAACCCAAAGCTAAATTGAGTTCATTTTCACAGACCTTGATGACACGGACCGACCCAATTTTCACAAAAATTTGTCATTATCATGAGACTTTCTTGGTTTCTACATCCTCAAGGGGGAGTTATTTGTCAATGTGGATAATTGCGATCAACCGCAGGAAGGAAAGATTTTTGCAAAAAAAGTCATTTTGAATTTTACCATATAGGTAGGTAGATTCATGCAAGTTTATGGTTAGTAGATGGAACAAAAGGAGCAGCAGTAGAAAATAATGCGACAAAGGTGATGATGGACACCTATTTTGGTTTTTTGTCATGATTCACGACCCAGTGGTGACTATAATAAAAAATAATACATAGTAAATTTTTTTTTTAGATTTAGAAGAGAAACATGCAATGCAGCCACCACAGCATGTTATGACGCTGCAGTGATCATCATGTCGTGTCGAGCATACTCCCACGGAAATAAGGAGAAAAGTTCTCCCATTCATTTACCACCGTCATTATATATATTCTGATGGCAGATTAAAATGTACAAAACTAAATTTGCAATGCGTGTCCTAATATGCGAACCGAGATGAGTGCCACACAGAAATTGTTTTTAAAAAAGTGGTGTAATGGGGAATTTTAGGGGACGCGTCACGGACATTGAAAAAAATCAAGTGATTGACTTGAATTTAAACGTATTAATATTACTATTCTCCTCATTTTGCCATAAAACTTAAATCTTTTGACTTTTTGGCATTGATTGAATTATTATTATCAGGGTAGCAGGTAAAGCACACACACAAAATATTCATTCATAATAATTGATCAAATTACCAACTTGACTGAATGACTGAGAGGTGAACTGATGATGACGACGACAATGTGCTATAAAGCAGAGTTAAATCCCCATAAGCAGATCTACACATAAAAGCAGACGGTTTGAACAACCGGAATTATCATCTTTTGTGTGCAGACAAATCAATATTCATGCAAGTTAACCACGAAACAACCTGTGTCTATCTACCTATTTGACATTGAAAAGCCACATATAAATTGTCAAGTTCGCCTGTTGTTGTGTGTGACGTTGTTGTGTTGCTCTCCATTATTATTATTATAAGCTGCTTGTTGCCTGCTGAACTGGAATGAATCTCACAAACCAGTAGTAGTAGTAGTCGTCGTCGTCGTTGTTGTAGCGGAGTATTAGTAGAAGAAGTACCATCACCACCAGCATAGTCATTAGTTAAAAAATTCATGCGATCACACAAGTCTGACGTTGTTGTCCTATCATTTATGATGTACTTTTTTATATGATAAAAAAATAAGTTACATTAAATCGCACCTGAGCAATCATATCATCATGATCATCATCCTCCTGCAAAGCCGTGTCGTGCACACCGTGCAAAAGTTCTTATTGTATTCATGTATTTAGAAAAAAAATAGAAAGGGAAACAAAAAAAGAACTCGCTGGCTCATGGGAGCCAAAATATGATGAGGAGGATGATGATGAGTGAAAAGAAAGGAATAAAAGTTAACGTTTTTCTCATTGAACGGGTGAATACCGTGTGGTAGTGGAGCACATTTTATTTTAGAAAATAAAAACCAGGATGTTCAAACAACTTTACTAGTGGAGAGAGAGAGAGGGCTTTTTTAAAACTTTGAAACTTACAGGCAGGTGGTCATTGTTGTACTGTACAGCCAGCATTATTATCGTCATTATAATAATAATCATTTTTGTATTGCCACATTGCCACCAAAGCAGAAAGAGTGAGAGAGAAAAAAAAAGATAAAAAATGTATTTATAATTTCCATTTTCCATTAGCCATCCATTCCAGGAGACACTGGTAGTAGAAACGTATGCATGTACTTGTATGAGAGCGTGCGTTATGAATGAAGAAGCTGATGATGATGACGACTACGATGAGGTGACCCTCAAAATGGAACAAACACATGTCCTTCACCAACAACAATAACAACAAAACAGAGCTAAACAAAAAACGGTAACTTTTTTGACAGCGTTTTGAGTATATGCATGGGTCCAATTCAGTTTAGCATTATCATCAGCATCATCAGCAGTTTGACTTGAAATGTAACTATTATTAGAATTTGAATTCAATTTTTTTCATGTTTCGTTATTTGTGTGTATACTGTTGCTGAGCTCTCTTCTCCACATGATATGAGGACAGAACAGGACGAACTCACTCTGGGACGGACTGTGTGTGTGTGTGAGAGAGAGAGAGACAAAAACTCCAGTTGAGTGCGGAAATGCCATTTTATCCCATTCATTTCTTTTTCCCAACAACAACGAAACGGAAGGAGAATCACCACGTTCACTTTTTTGGTGCAGTATGAAACGATGATAATAGTAATGACACGACGAGATGGTGGCTAATGCGGTGGCACACAGACCGTTTTTTGAAAAGCTTATTCAATCAATATATCAATGGAACAATATGAAAATTTTTGGTATTTATCTACCTGTCGGATCTACATTTTGGTAAAATTGCTGACGGCATACTTAAACATTTACAAAAGTTTATGAAAATTATGTAACGACACAGTACATACATATGTACATGCAGTATGTGGTTGTCGTGAAAAAAAGTCACCTGGTTATAGGTAGCATTGTCATACATGAACTTGAATTAAATTTCATTACCTTGATTAATCAAGAGCAAAAATGGTCGAAATTAATACAATAAATTCAATATAAATTTACAAGCTTGTAAATACCGCAATAGACTTATGCAGATATGTGGGTTAGTGATACAAATAATTAATTTTCGACAATTAGAATTATTTCAGTGTCAATTAAAGTAACCTTTCAAGTTGTTGGCAAAACTTAAAATGTAGCATTTCGTAGAACGAAAGTCGGTATTATGTACTGTGACAAGCTTATCTACGGTGAACAACCATGCAGAAAATCGCTTGGAAAGTTACAAATTTAAATATTTTTTATTCACTTCCTAAAACTTTTGCATCTACTACTAAAACTACAACGCAGTCAATTTCAAAAATTTCTTGAATATCTTTTTTGCGTATTCCGCATTCATAGAACCTCAAGAATTTGCTGTTATTCCATTTTTTGTTCACCACCACTACACTGCCACCGCCAACTATAATCTCTGGTCAGTCATGTATAGTCATGCTTGGATAAGACAATCCACATAAAAATGACCAAAGGACACTGATTTTATTGAATGAGTAATGGCACGTCCACCCACAACTTTATAAGTACCGATACATATATATAAAACTACTTTTAAATAAATTTAAAAAAATAAAATCTTAAAAACTTTTTTACACTTTTTTGTATCTACTAAACTAGCCACTAAAAATAGCCGCTTTAAGGCTAAAAATGGTTAAGCATATAATATAATTCAAAGAAATTACAATTTTTTTCTTCTTCACGGCAAGTGCAAACATGACACGTACATAAACACATTGCTTGTCTGTTTACTTGGCTTTTACCACGTCTCCGCATGGTATGGGCATGACTATCATTATCAAAAAAACAAGCAAGTTTAGAAGAAAAAAAGAAACATGAGATGACGATCACCATCTCACTAACAAGTAAAAACAAATTCTAAAATTGAACACTTCTTCGCTTCTATAAATTTCTTCTTTATAAAAAATACAACCATTGCGTTGAAAAGCACGTTGTCATCAACTCATGTTTTTGTTTGTATATCTATATATATGTACCTGTTTAAGTTAAAGGTAATACTTGATTTTTTTTCATCATTTCCTCCCTCAACTTTGCTTATACTTAAACTTACATATACTTTATGTAAGTACCTTGTACCATATACCATATACCATATACCTTGTACAGTTTATCTTGAGATGATAAGAAATCATCAACATCGGACAAGTTGTCACATCGTCTCACGTCTCCTCGTCCTCTCGTGTGTACGTCTTGTATTTTTTTGTCATGTCGTGTGTGTGAGGTGTGTACTTTTATAGTTAGTAAAATCAATAATCGGATTTTTTTCTCTTGATTCTCGTTCACCACCATCACCACCACCATCGTCGTAGTTATTTTTTTACCCCTTTGATCAATAATAGAGCGGACAATGGCCGGTGTTTTTTTATTGAGAAAAAATGGTAATATCACGCACATTTTGTAACTGATATTATTTTACTAGAAGAACCAAAGAGGATGTGACTGACAAAAATTATTTTTTTTGTTCGAAAAGAGAAAAAAATGTAAAAATTGATTTAAATTCTTTCTAAAACTGCACAAAAGTAGAGTTGAGAAAATTGGCAAAATGTTGCGTGTAAAAAAGTGATCAGAAAGTTTTATCGCTAAATAACAATATAATGGGTGAGCCGTGTGTAAGTTTGTATTAGCATGGTGTGTTTTTTTCGCTACATGTACAGCTATTTAAGGATATTGATATATGTTTAGTAACGCATTTTCCCTCAACAATGCTTGTAAAAAAGACAAAAGACTGACGATTAGAGAGAAAGAAATAGTAAAACATAATATATAAAAATAATAATAATATTAGCAGCATCATCAGCGGCAGCATTACAACACACATCCTTTTTTCAACACCTTCTCATCATCATCCTTCTCATTCTCTTGTCGTTTTCCAAAAAAACTCTTACAAATCGTTTGATCATGCATAAATAAACGTTTTAAAGCGAATCAGACCACGTACGTTGTTGACAGTGTAAAACCTGTATTTAGACATGAATAATAGGTAATAAGTTTCAACAAACAAAACAACAGCAAAAAGGAAGAAAAAAAATTCATGCCCATCCGCTGATCGTTCGTTGAATCATTTTTTTCTTCTGTGTCTTCTATCAATCACACCTTTCTCTAACCATTAGAATAATTTCTAATAGATATTAGGGCATTACCTATCATCATGTGTATTAGACAAGTACACAGAAGGAAACTGCCTAAAAAGGGAAATCATTATAATTTTTAATGTCGTTCCTGTTCATTCATAATATTAGAAGGTAGGTGATGATAATAATGATTAGGTATAGGTTATAATACATACATTTGCAATGATGGTAAGAAGATTGCTATTTTCCTCTCAAGTTTTTACACCAAAAAAATGAGTAAAAAATATATGTATAATTTTCTTTTAAAAAAAGGAAATTTGTCAGTGATGATAATAGTTGTGTGCCGACACATGAACGATGCATCTCATCATGACTGCTTGTCTGTCTGTCTTCTAGTGCAAATGCGGTTCTCTAACGACTGCGACGCGGTGGCAATAAGCGGAAAATCATGTCTCATAAAAAATATCAATCAATACACTGAACACACAGAAGCTTTCATCAATAATAATAATAATACTACTACTTTTGTTCTTTCCCTACACATATCACATCATCAAGTGGTGTCGATTAAATATCGAGCGGATGCATATTACCAATTTAGTATACTTACACATGCATGAATCCCTCTCGTCCGCCTTTTTTTCGTCATTTTTTTCAACACCACTTTAATAATAATAATCATCATCATCATCAAAGTATATAAAATAGCCTTAAAATCGAACAAGTTGTAAATAAATTTAAGCACAAAAAATACAAACCAGATCAAAAAGAGCGCAACTTAAACAGAAAAATCTTTATGTGAAGCAGTGGTGGTGGCGGAGTGGACGATCAATAATGATAACATGAAATTGTTCCATAAGTTTGCGGAGGTGTCATTGTATTGTTTTTGTTGATTCAAATTATAATATATTTTTTGTGATTGTAAAGTGAAAGAGATGGCGGGGGGGGAGGAGAAGAAGAAGAAGAAAAAAAAACAAATTTTTATTGTAAAAAGAGGAAACCACCGCTTTTATGACGAACCCGTGCTTATTATTATTTCTACGTCTTTTTACTCTGTCGTGTATTGTATATAGGTATGTATATGCATTCATGTGTGTGATCCGTGAGGTGGTTGTGTTTCAGGTTTGCTCTTTTTTCTTGGTCGGTCGCGTATACACAAAACAGCACACGTAGTAGTAGTAAAAAAAACTTATGATTTTTAAGCAGGAGGAGGATAAAAAAATGTAAGCAGTTGTAGTAGTAGTATGCATGAAATGCAAATAGGTATACAAACTATATATTACCTATGCGTATTTTGACAAAAGGTACGCAAACAGGTAGTAGTAGTAGTAGTAGTAAAAAGGCAAAGGAGAAAAAAAGAAGTGTTTAAAAGAAGAGGGACTCTCACAGTCAAGACTCGGATTGCTTGAGGAGAACTGTGTACTCCTCTTTTTTGCTCAGTGAGCCCGAGCCTGGTGCATGCATGCATACATACATACATACATGCCTTGTTCATCATAACAGTCAAAGACACGTCGAACATGAAGAAGAGGAATCAGCCAAGTGTGATGAATTGGAATCTTGTTACGGTATGGACAAGAGGATCGTGAAATTATGTTGAAGCTAAAAAGAGGTTCAGCTTTACACGTTTACTATTGCCCTGCCTGCGCAACACCATCATCATTGTAATCATCTTCGGCGCTGGCTGATATGGTGTCTTCACCACCTAACATGGCTCTCTCTATACAGCTCTTTTTCTTTCTCAAGCATCATCCTCTTCCACTTTTATGGATTTATGTGTCTATATCGTCTTTTCCACTTGATTGTTTCTTTTGCTGATTTTATCACCAGACGACGCAGCAATGTAATGGAGAGTACAGTACTGGCAACTTTGTTGAAAATGTATGAAAAGTTGTATAAAACGTATATATAATACGTTACAAATAATGTCAGTAAAACAATCATCTATTCTCAACTTGCCCCATTTTGACTTTGAATTAACTATATCGTGAGTGGGCACTGAATTTCATAAACGCTCGGGCTAGGCTTTGCATTTTTAAGGAAGCAAAAGTTATGTCAGAGTGCATAAGTAAAAAAATGTTATTTACATTTTGCATATTGTGTATTTTTCAAATCACTAGACAACTTTGAATGCTGATAATATAGAAAACAGAGAAAGATTACGTTTACAACCTTTTTCGATATAGCATTGCACTTGTCCTTTGGAACACTTTTCTTTTGTTTATATACAAACAAAACATATCATTCAAAATGTTATTCAGAAACAAAGTAAAAGCAGTGACTGATGATAAGAAGGCATCAGATAATTTGTTTAGGACAGTTTTTGAATATCATATCCTACGTGACAAATATACAAGTGTGATGGGCAGTGAAATAAAAAAAATCTCAACAGCAGCAAAACTCAAGAATATTATAGTAGTAGCATATCAGCATCTTCACTTCTCTAAAATACTCCCAATTTTCCATGAAATATATCACACTTATAAATTGTATTGTAGAACAATAAAGACACGAGAAAAAGAGAGATATATACAGCAGCACAGACAATCATTCGTGTGGAGTCAGACCTCAATGATAACAGCAGCACAGACAATCATTCGTGTGGAGTCAGAAAAAAATAAGACCCTTTTTGCTGACTTTAATCCTGATAAAAACGTTCATAAAGACTCAACTCGATCGCTCAAGAAAAAAAAGCTTCTTTAATTTTTTTATCTTGCATTCTACATTTTGTTTTGTGACCCACATTATTTCTATTTTTAACAAAAGCTTTCATGACAGAAAAAAATTCAGAAGCAAATGCAAAGCTGCATGATTGTTTTCAAAAAATGTCGGTAAAGCTACTAAAATGCATTTTTTTAAAAATTGATTTTCCACGTCCAGTTCACTTCAGTAGCACAATATTTTCCATAGCTGGACTAACTGGAGAGAAGAAAGAGTTAGGGGTTACGATTTAACAAATTGATATGGGCACCTGTGGTATGTAACCGTACACTATAGATACTCTCAGAGACGCAAATGATTACCTATCTCTCTCTTTCGTTTTCATCCTTTCTTTATGCGCTTCTTATTATGCTTGACTAGCTGACTGATGATGATGAGGTGATTGAAAAAGATAATGCCGCTTGGATGCTAAAAATGCACCTGAAATATTTACTGGAATACAATATCCATCATCTCATCCATCCTTGCACAAACACTCGGAAAACTTATAAAATTCCTTAAAGGTTCATATTTTTTATAGATAAACCGTAAAGAAGGATGCTGTCTTTAAAAGATTCTCATCCTCATCATCGTGAAGATGACGATGAAGGTAAAGTAGTCAATAAAAAATATACAGTTTTTTAAAAGAAGAAACAGCAGCGACAGTAGAATGACGAGGACGACCCTTTTAGCTTAAAAAACCAATCAATCATCACAACAATCCAAGGAAAAGCACATTTCCCCCTTTACTTTACTTCACCTGACTGGCTATGACTATGTGGATATATGACTGACGACGACTGGAAAAAAGTCTTTTCTTTGAAAGTACGTATCAGAAATCACAGGTTGGGGAGATCTTTATTATAATTTACCTGCTGCTGCTGTATATACCTCGCGGTGATGTGGTGGTGCCTTCAAATAATCATGATGAACTATCATTCTTTAACGAACTGAAACTTCTCAAGTTATCTGTCACAAAACAATAAGGTACCCAAGACAAAGCGAAAAAGGCGACCACCACCATATCGCCACCACACATAAAATAGGTACATTATGTTGGCTGTGCAGCAGACTGATGGATATACTTCGAGGAAAAAAAGTTGGTCATACGCCACCATGCTGCAAGCTTTTATTTTACAGTTTTTTAAAGGTTGCGTTACTTTTGTCGAACAAGTAGAAAAAAAAGATGATTGAGCACTATCGTCATATCATTGTATAATGATGGAAAAGGAGGCAGTTTTATGTGAGGATTAACTCTCCTGCACCACTACTACTACCCTTACCTTATAAATATAGTTCAAACTTGCTTTTTTAAAGGTAGTAGTTTGTCTAGGGTGTATATATAATAAAACCACAAATTCTTATTTTGGAGTGCTAAGTGGTTACTAAAGTTTTTCCTCTCTCTCTCTCTCAATCTGATGATGTAACGTGACAGGTCAAAAGATGAAAATAGATATATAAAATGCAAGCATACATATCAGCTACCTTTATGCTTTCTCTCTTAGCTGTATATATAATCTGTTGATGTTTAAAAAAGAAGTTGTTGAATATTTTTATTTTTTTCTGAAGCTCCTTAAAAATTGCTATAAAAGGAGTAATAAGAAGAGAGAGAGAGCAGACGTTACGTTAAAAAATGTTGCAGTTAAGCAGGTTGAAAACTGATATTTTGATGGAGGCAAAACCAAGTAGCAGAAGTAATGATTGTGACGTTTAAAAAAAGAACAACAGGAGCTACCGACAAAAATGCTCTTTTGCTACTGCTCATATACCGTCTAGTTGAGGAGTCGAGGAGATGAACTGAGGAAAACCTGGACAAAAAATTACAAGATATATACATATACTTATATAGTATGCATAAGCAACTGTATACATGCAATAAGTTTGTAGACTATATGTGACGATGATGATGATGATTGTTAAATGGATAAAATTAGGGTCTCCAAGAAAAACAATGCACGAGAAACAGTATAGTGCGCGTCAAAAAGCTGAGACACAAGCGGAGGGACTGCCTGACTGGTGTGGTGGTGACTGGAAAATATAAAAAAAGGATTTTCATGATCGTCATCATTATCATCAAGTTAAACGCAGTCTCCAGAGCTGAACTTGCTTCCTCTTTTAGAATAAAATAGAATACCACGGTAGTGCACATTATCATATTACAAAATGTTCGAAAAAGATATATACATACATGTTATTATTACATTGTTGCTTTTCTTTCTGTAAAGATGTAATCAATTTGTAATCTGTGAGTAATGTAAGCAGAAGCAGTAGAAGAAGAGAGAAAAAAATGATTGGAGCAATAGTAAAGAGATTATTTTCTGGTGATGATGGTGACTTGGGTAAAAAAATGAATTTCTACAAAAAGGAAGACGAAGAAGATCATCATATCGTCTTTTTCTTCGCTTATCATCATCACCCCATGACGCTACCGTATTGTGTATGAAATGATGCGTGAAAACAAAGGACTGATGTGGCATAGTAGTATACGGATAGCAAGCAGCAAGGGTAAAAGTAGAAACTCGGAAGAGACACAAGAAGAAAAATGGGCTTGAAAGAAGAAACAGTAGCGCGTTTTGGACTTGGAAAGTATATTTCTTGTCATTTAAAGCCGCAATGGAGGCTTTACTACAGAAGAAGAATATTAACAGCAGTAGAATACTTTTATTTATCTCTTTGCTCTAAATACAAAAAAAAATATTAATGAAAAGCAATAGAACAACCAACAACATATGTTATTCCAGTTAAACACTATTTTTTCTTCGGGTACGAAAACCATCCCCTACAGCTTTTAAAGTGAAATAATGCGTTAAAATGATTTTTATGAACTTGTCACATCTTTTTAAATAGCATGTTGCAAGTGTATATATATTTTGTTAACAGGAAGATGCTGATGGTGGTGGTGGTAGTGGCATATAAATAAAAAATATTTTTTTTTGTTTTGGAAAAGAAGGGGTGTTAATCAACCAAGATGTTTTAAACAAGTTAAGCATAATATGCTACTTGTGTGGTGTCTCTAGTTTGAAGTTTTGTTGCAGGTAATTTGTTTCAAGGTTTACAAGACAAAATCGGCAGACAAACAGAATTTAGCATGACAAAAAGACACCACAAAAACGTCACGGTCACCTACACGAATGCGTATTTTTTGTAACATTGCAATTCTCACCATATAATAGCTAAAATGAATGGTTAAACCCCGACAAAAATCATTTTTTTATTGCATGGAAAATTTTTGCTAGGAAATTCGGTAGAAAATCGATGCGACAAAAATTTGTGCATTGTAAATACAATTTGTTGTTTTTTAGTTGGTAAAAAAACCTCACTTCTGGAGAATTTTTTTGTAGAAAAGAGGATGTGAGGGTTTCAAGGTGTGGAAATCATTACATGACATTTTTTTGTTTTAAAGCTGTCTACTAAATAGCCTGCCTACTTATCATCGCTGAAGACCATGATGATGATGAAAAGAAGATCACATACTCTACGTTTTCATGCGTTTATATATTACCACGAAGAAGCAGCTCACATAAAGGAAACTCTGTGAGCCGGAACACTTACGTTCATCATAAGCCAAGCTTTTTTCAATGGCAGGATTACTGGGTTCTTTGGTGAAAAAAGGGATGAAAACCAAAAATCAGTCAAGAGTGTCAGTCTTGAAGTCATCAAAACACATCATCACCCAACCTACTCCCATATAAAGTAAGTACAAAAATACCACTTGATGTGATGTGTCAGTGGCAGAGGAACGCTGCTGCTGTATAGCTGGTGGTGTTACTGATGTGATGATGATGAATAAACTTTGAATGGTTTTCGTTCATGGTACTCGCCAGCCGTGTAATTACCAGAAGTAAGCAAAAGCAAGCACAGAGCTTATTCACTTCTCTCTCAGCTCAGGTGAGAAATAAAAGCGCCTTTTTGACTCTGACAGTGACACAGATCACCCTATTGCTGCCTGTTTTGTTTGGTTGGAAGGCTTTCTTCTTTTTTTTTCTTTTTATAACACAAGGAGCAAAATGACTAGGAGGAGGATGGATGAATTGAATAATGCAATGGTAATAATAATAAGTACAACGCAGAGGAGGAGGAGGAGATGGTGGTGGTGGTAATAGTAATGTGGTGAATGTGTACAAATGCAAGTTGGTTTGGTGTATAGCATTGCATACGTATATACTTAACAAATTTCTATCGTAAAAGTCAACAGCCATGAATCCATGAATGACTCCTCCGTTGAATGAGTACTTTTCGACAATAACAAGACTTTAATCTGACTAACTATACCACTTGACTTTTCAACAATGCTGATAATCAAATCATTATATTTTTTGCAACGATGGTGGCGGGAAATGGTTGTTGTTGATGATGATGGTGAGGAGAATAATAATAATGGCATTGTTTGTGGTGGTGGTCATGATGAGTTTGCCGTATTACCGCACACAGTACAACAATAATCATCAAAAGAAAACAATTAGCGTTAGAATCAGAAGAATCCTATTATTTTTAAAGATGCCTTCTGCATTCAGCAATAATATCTCACACAAAAGTAATTCAATTCCTGGTTAATCAGTAGTAGTAGCAGTAGTGCTGCTGAAGAAGTTAGCAGGTAGCTATCTAACTTTTGCTTGAAGACGGTGGTGGTGCTGGTGGTGATTGTAGTGATAATGAGGAGGAGGACGATATTGTGAATTGTGATGGTAATGATTACCATTTTGAGAAATCAGTGAATGGAACAGATTTCCGTTTCATCTTCGTTTTTCTCTTTATCTCTCTCTCTCTCTCTAACTCCACGAGAGAAAATTTTTACTTGCAGCAGCTAAGCCCGTAGGTAGTAGTAGTAGCAGCAGTAGCAAATGCGTGATTTTCGTTTACTTTTTATACTATAACTAACTCACAACTCCCACCTATTACTCACTTGCCTCACTTAAAAGTCACCGTCGTCACACACACAAAAGAAGTAGTCATTTCTGAACAGCATTAATTATCCGCAAACTTAATGACCCTTAAAATAATAATTAGCAGTGTGTGGTTCTTGTATAATAACAAAACGTATCTGTATTTCTGAGGCGAGATTATCATCATCATCATCACCGTCAATATGGTATCAACCCCACCTTCCATTAATAGTCAATTAAATTTCTAATTTTTAAATGAGATTTTCCCTTGTTTTTAACCAGTCAGGGGATAAGATTATAGATTTACATTGTGATGAGGAGAATATGAATTTAGTAATTAACATAAATAATCATTATTACCATTGTCATCATCATCGCTCTTTTGGTTAATTTTGTTCGTTTTGAATAGACAGTAGCGTAATAATACGGTCATCACACACACAGCACTCCCAAAATCCAATTTTGTGGCAAAGAAATAAAATAAACGTACGTACAAGAGTGAGAGTAAGGCTGAGGAGTTGTTGTGAGTGAGTGCGGGTGAGTTTTGCGAAAGAGAGAATATAAGCAACTCATGAAAATGATGACAACGACGAGAATGATGATGATGAGAGGGACAACAAACGACGGAAGGAAGAAGAGAGCCCATACAGTGATTGACCCATATTATCACAGCACGATCTTTCTTTGCTTTGCTTATCCTCTACCAAATTACTCGACCCATTCATAACGCTTCACTTCCTTCAAAAAAAAAAGATAATCTCGTACACGGCTGGAGTCATGAAATTAAGTCATTCTTATATTTAGCAATCAACAATTTCAGAATAATCATTCAAATGTGTTTCTAGTCGACTATTCAATGAACTTATGTACAATCTCCACAGACTGTTTATACTTAATTGCTGCAAAGCCATACAAATATATATAGGTATATATGTATTATATGTATACACATTTATTTATTTATAAACAAAGTAAATGATGAGTTTGTGTCATCATTCTCCTCACCTTTCTTCTCTCCTCTGCTACAGCAAAAAGGATGCAAATCATCTTTAAACTACTTTTACACGACATCGAAGGTGGGATAATACAGACAGGCAGAGTATATATAGCGTAACCTTTTCTATTCATAAAATTAGTCATGTCATTATACCTAGCCACGTCTTGTTTTCTCACACAAAGAGTAACC
>JAHZMT010001085.1:0-39277 GCA_027743785.1 Sinhomidia bicolor
AAAAAAAATACTTGTGTGGGTGACTTTTTACTGTTTGTAGAAAAGTTAGAAAAACATCTGTGAGCAAGCAGGCTGAATAAACATTATCAGATGATTATGTTCCGCGGTAATAGGATAAAAACAGAAAAAAACGTTGAGCTTTATGTAAACTGTGAGCGTTCAATCAGCTTTAAAGATTTTGCTGTATTGTACCGTAGAAAGTAAAAGCATTGACAGCAATTCTCTTTAAAAATTGAAACCTGCAAAACTGAGCAAACAGGTAAGTGTATGAACTATTTTTTTTCAAAATTAAAAATATAACAAACTATGATGCTATGTATAACATTATGGATAAAAGTAAATACTCGCAAGTTTGGTTTTCCTTGTTGTCATTATTGATTATTAGGTTTATTTCATGCAAATAGTCGTCCAGTGAAAACAAATAAATAAACCAAGTCAAACAACTTTCCCCTCTGGAGTTGTTATTAATTAAAAATGGCACACTCAACAACTAACTATGTATGTACATATGTACATAGCATATAGGTATGTATATCGCCCCGTTTTTACCAAAAATAGGTCTTATTTGAATTTTACCATTGCGTATTATTATATTGTTGCTGTTATTTGTGAAACTTGCTGCTGCATGCTGTAGCTACTGTAGCAGCAAGCATGGTTTTGATAGAGTGAGACAGAGTAAGTATTAAAAAACCCCTAAAAATATTCTTCTTACTTGTATGCCGAACGAATTCAGAAAACAAAAAAAATTTCTATTTTCTGGCCACCGGCAAACTCTATTCATTTTTTTGTACTGTTGTAATATTAGTAGTAGTAGCTAGTAGTGTCATTTACAGTTGCTTGTTAATTGGCTTCATTGTCCGATTATGTTTTGAGGCTTTCAAATAGTCAGACCATCAAGTCTGTAACACGCAGATACCATCGTCATTACAATATTCTTAGCGTGTCTGCCATAAAAACATCATCAACAACAATAACATCATTATACCCTACAACCACCATACTTTGTGAAAAGAGAAAGAGAGAGAGAGAGTTTGTGTGTGTGTGTGTGCTTTGAACTGTTTTGGTAGTTTCGTTATAGTTGGGTTTTTTGCCATGTAGTAGATTCGCTAATGTCAAGATGTAGTAAAACATCAACACACACAGGGAGGGAGAGCACTTATGCAGATAGCATTTTCAATTATTCAAATACTTTCACCAGTGGCGTCCAGTTGGTTTTGTCGAAATTATTCTTTAGGGATAATTACATACATCTCTACCACCACACTTTAGAAAATGGTTATTGGTTTGGTCTGTGTATGCATGTAAATATATATGTTTGTGTGTGTGTGCTTTTTTTGTGCATTTTTTTTACAATTGTTGTTCACGTGCGCTGCTACTGCTGCTGCTGCTCCTCCTGGAAATGCATATTTGTCTAAACACGAAAAGCGTTTACGTATAAATAAATGTACTTTTAATGTTTCTCTTCTTCCCCGCATGATTCCACTTGAGAGCATATATAGAAAACACTCCTACTTTCTTTCTTTGTTACACACCACCGGATTATTCCAATAAGAGCTACTGTAACTATATATTGTGCCATATGAAATTAATTATTTTTCATGACCACTCCTTAAATAGGTACTCATCGGTAATGAAACACAAGGCTTTGTAATAATAATGTATTCTTCTTCACAATTTCAAGATTTTCTCTCAAGCACAAAAGGGAAAAGGCAAATTGAAAAGACGTCGCCACTTCTAATAAGAGTGTCATTATATTTACATGCATATTTATTGGAACATATCAAGCATTTTCTTTTTGACATTTTCATCATCGTGTAAAAAAGTAGACGTATTTTTAAGCTGACTCTTTCACAATTTTTTCCCCTTTCTGTTTCTTTCTAGCGCTTCATATTTCATAGTCAGACTGAAGAGAGAGAGAGAGAGAAATAGAGAAAAAAAGTATTTGACAAGATAAAAACAAGAATAGGTGTAGGTACTTTTCATACGGTTCAAAAGAGGGGATCAGATGGGATGGGAAGCTTGTCGATGTCTATAAAAAGAAAAGTACTCATGCACATTTGTTACAAGTATATAATCAACTTGTTCTAGTTTCTCTTGCTGTTATTATTATTTTATTTTATTTTACTCTTTTTCCATCTCTGCAGGAATGTACACAAGTGAGATGGTTGTTTAGCAGTACATACATACACATACATAGGTACCTACTTGAATGTATACCTACCTAGTTGGGTTTGCACACGGAGTGAAAACTTTTTTTTATTCCGTATTGCATTATTGCCACACTTTCTATATCACTTTTCTGCTGCTATTGCAATAACCATACTAGCGAACTTTTCATGGTATTGGTGATTGTGTGAGAGACTGAGAATATTCACGCATTCTTTATTATTTCACAAAAGTATGCATGTGTGACAGTGACAACATGTTGTATAATATACCCTTCTGTTTTTCTGAGAACTTGCATAAGGCAGGAAAAATATGTATCTATCTACAAATATGTATATTATTTTATCTGCTTCCATTTTCTCGCATAAATGTATGCCTACCTATCTACATATACATACATACATAGCACTCACAGTTGAAGACGTTACCAAAAGTAGAATTGACATATGAAGTTTAAAAGCTTTTCCGTTGTTCCACGAGTTGTCCTGTTGCGACATGCATACACGAAGACACACAACTCTTTTGTAATCAAAAAAAAAATTCCCATACGTATTATATACATAAATGCATGTATAACTATGCATATTTTTTTCCACCACTATGATTTCCATATATTATATTTGTAAAACTTGCGAAAAAGCATGTGCGTCATCATTAGTATTGGTGACAACGACAACTTCAAATTTGAAATAGTGAATACTACTAAATAAAGAAAAAAAATAAACTTGGAAAAGTTGAAAGTATATAATTGGCATGAACATTGCAAGTTCCAGGATTAAATCCTTCAACGTATACTCTACTATTATTATTGAAAAAAGTGATGATAGTTTCTACATACATATTTATGTTGTCAATTGTGAGCAAACAAATCGTTTTTACTGCTGCATCAGGTCAGCCCATCTTTCCAACACACGTAATTTCATACTCTTTCTTTTTTTCTCTCTCTCTCTCTAATATACAGCAAATACAACTTTTTTTGCATAATGTACTGTTTTCATCCATCTGGACAATTTTAACAGGATTTTCCACTAGGGCTCCTACCCCAGTAAAATATTGACATTTAACGATAGTACAGGCAGGTATAATATGTACATTTCTTGAAAACTTTTTTTGTATCTTTTTTACTCTATTATTATTTTCGTGTCGCAGTTTTTTCTTTTTTTCTCTCTTTCACTTTTTTTTCACCATATTTATCACCATCCATGATCATCATCATCAGCAAGTAGAAGTATATCTACACGGACCCTTTTCCCTATTATTAGTTTTTTCTTGTGTACTTTCATGATGACGACGACAACGATGTTGCTGATGATGATGATGGTAATGTTGATGATAGCATCTCTCTCTCTCTCCATTTTTTTCCTTTTTTCTTCTCTGTACCATTATAAATTTTGCCCTGAAATTTTTTTTCTTTTTCTCTCTCATTTTTATCCTCTCCATTTTGTTTGCCTGTTGTGTGTATGTGCTCGCTATTATTATTTGTTTTTTTTTCACAGTAGTGGCAGGAGTTAGCTGTCTGTTGTAAAGTGAAACAAATATCTGTGTCTGAGTTTTTGATACTGATATCATCACTGCCACGTCCAACCATTTCGGTATAGTAGATGGAGAGAGAGAGAGAGAGAAGAGAGAAAAATAGTTTGTTGGTTGTTTTGTGTGTGTACATGCCATACCGGCAAAATATTGTAGTTGTGTGGCAGTAACAGTAGGAAATCATGGCATCATGGTATGTTATGGGAAACATCACCAGCAGGACTTTTACCGAGAAAAAAGGAGAACAGAGACAAATAAACAAGAGTTTCACAGAGAGAAAAAAGAGATACAACAACTTATTGTATACTTTGCTGGATGGAGGTGTAGTGGAAGTTGTAAGTTGTAAATGGAGCTCTCTGAGCTGTATCATCATACCACCACCACCACCACGCCACCACTGCAAATAATGTCCATACAATGCATGTCATCATTTAAAGTAGGTGTATAAAGCACACACACATTCATGTTCAAACAGCCTTCGTATTCCTTTGTTCTCATCGTTGCGTACAAGGTACCAAATACCTATACTCATATATTTATGTACATACATACTACCTTATATATTAAAAGCGTGTTTGTACTTTGTAGATACAACAAAAGGTAGAAAAGACAAGACACCAGAGAGAAAAAAGCACCTATATATTATGGTGGTCTATTTGCCTACGTATATATTTATGTTATTTTATATTAGTTATCGCTTCCACTACTTCTGGTCCGTGTCGGCATCGAAAGCGGTAGTGGCAAACAGCAGCAGCAGCAGCAATGGCAGGAGTAGTAGCGTTTCACTTTCTTTTCTCTATTTTTTTACGGCAACGTGGTGTATAATGTGTGTGTGTGTGTGTAAGTATAATAATAACATTGTTATTTGTTTTATCGCATCGGTTCACTCACCCAAAAAAGAGGAAACGTACAAAGAGCAGAAGAACGCAGCAGAACACACACACACACACACGGCATTTTTTTGTTACTTTTTAGCGGTACTAGTGCCGTATGAATTGTAGCTGACTGGCTGGCTGGCTGTTGTTCCCAACATAATGTATAGTTTATCTCTTTTGGCGTTCACGTTCCAAATAGATGGGAGTCTTGTGAGAAAGGGAGAAGGATTCGAAAGAAGAAGGGGCTTACAAAGGTATTACTGCTATTATTATGAGAATTTCTGTACCTACGTAGTTTTGTGGGTAGTAGAAAAACGGAAAAAAAGAGATGAAAAGATGTGTGTGTGTGTGTGTGTGTGAGGGGAAGGTTACAGGCTCACATATTATACAGGTTCACATGAGGTAAAAGTAAGTAGGTACATGTGTATATTGTTATTTTATATTTGTATCTGTTGGGATAGGTGCACATGATCATGATCATCACATGTTTCTAGACATGGTTATGCATGTGTTGTGTGCCCAGCGGTATATGTATATGTATGTATGTATGTATACAAAATATAATATACTGACTGATGAAAATCGTGCTGCCGCCGTTGTTTGCTACCATCCTCCTTCCTCGAAGGCTTGCTTTGGAATGCAATGAAAACAAGCTTTGTACATGTTTTAACTGTGGAGTCTGCTTCTATGAGGCGATGTACACGCTGCTGCTGTTGCTGCTGCTGCTTGGTGAGCTGTGTACAAAAAAATAGCAGAAGTAGCAGTTGTAGTGGAAGGGGAAAGTGGAAATAAAAGAGAAAAGTTCAAGGCAAAAGAGCTTCTTTCTCTCTTCTCTTGTTCCCGTTCTCTCTCTAGTGTCATTCATTACTCTTTAAAAAGTATGAGAGCGAGAGGAATAGGGCATTAACAGACCAGCGAAACAAGAAGAATTTTTTTTCCTCTCGCTATTTTCTCTCCTTTTTTCATGTAACAGCGCACTTATGCAGCAAGGAGTATTAGCAGCATATAGCAGAGAAACACACATTCTCTCTGATGATGATACAGTAAAAAAACGCGAATCTATCTATAGCTACCTATATTATGCATGTGGACATTTATTATTGCGTTGTTGTGTGTGCTGTAGTAGTAGTAGTAGCAGAAGTAGTAATATCTTTTCATTCTTCTTTTCGTACATGAGGACGACGAAGAGGATGAGGACACAACTATATGTACGACCAACAGAAGAGATAGAGCTTTTGGCTTGGACTCATCCTTTATATCGCATTTTATTTAAAGCCGTTACATGGAATGGTGTGTGCTCTTTGTAGATGTGTCCTCCTCTCCATTGCTATAATTTTTTACTGGTTATTATTCACTCGCCCCGTGTGTGGCTTTCTCCTTTCACTCTCTCGCTCTGTACCATTCTTCAATGGCACGCTAGAGTTGAGAGAAAGGCTATATATATGCAAGTTGCTCTATAATAATACGGATACAGAAACAAACGGGCATATAAGAGCAGCAGCAGCACTTCTTCACAACAAGCAAAATGTTGTGTAGCTTTTTTGGGAAGATGAATGTGTACATTATTTCATTCGCATCATCATCATAAACATCAGCAGGAACAAACAGCCATTTCATTTTCATTGTATTCATCCCGCGAATTTATTTATGCGATGGAAGCAAAGACAGTCTGATGAGTGTACATTCATAAAAATTAATATTCTCCATCTTGTTTCATTTGTTGAAATTTGGAATAAAATGTTGCTATAATAAAAAAATATGAGAGATGTAATATATGGTGACTGGTGATTCTAGTCGTGGTAAAAGTGAAATGGGCTATGAAGCATGTGAAATAATGAATGCAGTAGTAGCAAGACATAAAAGTATTTACTATGATATGCATAAGTACGTATTCTTGAAGGATGGCTTTTTTGTAGGCATTTTGTAGGCTACTGTGAGATGTGAAGGTTGAAACGTTCGTAAAACGATCCATTGGTGGTAACGTAGAATGAGGGAAGCACTACTTTATTATAGGACACGACTGACGACACCAAAATAAAAGCAAAAGGGTGTATGCCAATTTTAATACAGTTTCTCTTTGAAAACAATGAGATTTCAATATTTTATTGTTATTCTGTAATTTGATGAGACTTTTTTGTTTTTTCCGTATTTCTCGTGAGCTTTTTGAAAGTGAATATAAAACTATACGCGTTTTTTTGTTTTTGTGCTCTGTTGTGTGCCCGCTTATTGTTCCTGTCTCTATATGCACCTACTTTGATATATCCTTTAAAATTGATTTTGACTGTTTTTGACAATGTTACCAACCCAGACAAGACCCAACTAGACAACGACAAATACGAGTTTAATTTTATTCCAAGTTGGTGGAAAGAGAGAGAGAGAGAGAGAACAATATCCTGGTAAAGTCTTCGCATTAGTGGCTACAATTTGGAATGAGGAGGGGAAGTTAATTCATTCAAAATGCATGTGCCTGCGTGAGTAAAGTTTCATTTTTCAAAGATTGAGAGATGGAGAGAGAGAAAGAGAGAAAACTAACAAGTTTGAGAGTAAAATGGAGACAAGAGACCTTACTAGATGGATGGTAAAAACAAAATATTATTATAGTCTTTGTGCGGAACTTATACAAATGCGTGCGTATCTAAGAAAGCTCGTGTAAACGCAGGCTCATTGTGCTTTCCTACCATTTTGTGTCTACGAATAAATGTCAATTTACGACGTAGTTTCACTGAAATGTCTCTTACTCTGACTTGACTTAAACTTGGAAAATGCAGCACCAAAATTTTATATTTTATGAGAAGACGCGAAGCTCTCAGTGAAAAATGTATGTACACAGTAGGCACATCCATAGCAGCTCAGTCAATGGACCATGGTTTAACCTGTAAAAGTCCTTTGAGAGAATGTCTTCCGATTTGAGAAACCATCCAAGTCGCATGTTTCCTTCATCATCGTCTTCCTCGTCTCATTGGTGAAGTGTACACGTAAGTGTGTAAAGGAGAGAGTAAGTAAGTTGGTTCGGATACACCGGAGACGAAGGTGGATATTCACCGTTAGATAATACACAGTGGGGAGGAAAATGGTGCTGCTGCTACTAGCGAGGAAGAGGAAGTAAGATAGTAGTAGGGTTGAAGAGCAAATTTAGATTCATTCTTCTTGTTGTATTCCAAGAATTTTCGCTACTTTTCAAATACATACGTACGTACGTACGTACAAATACAAATAAACTTTTCTCTCGCTCTTTTGTGTTATGTGTGTTCAAACTAAGTTTTCTGTTTGTACGACTAATATAAATATATGGTTATATATATTTAACTTATTTTGTACTGCTGCTGCTTATAGAGAACACGTATAAATTTACGTTCTCCTTCTGCTGCTCTGCTGCTGTTGCAGCTAGTCATTCATTCGGTTTCCGGTGAAATAGGAAGAGTTGGGTAATCTTTGGGATTTATGTACATCCACTGGTGAACTAGTTACTAGTATCAGCTAGGTGCTGCTGCTGTTTTGTACGCTGACTCACGAAATGAAGCAGTCTAGTCGTTTGCTCATGAAAACACACACACACACACACACACGTTGTGTTCCTCTTCTGCTCTTGTGTTATCACTAGCAGCAGCAGCAGACGACGGAAGAGTAAAATAAATGTGATGGCAGAAGTTGTGGTGGTGGTGGTGGTAAGTATAGTCGTTTGTATGTGCCCACTTTTACCTCGTCGTCGTTTTCTTAACCATCACCTCACCTTTCTGAAATTGTTCCGTTTTAGAACTAGTAGGCTACCGGGAATTACAAGAGCAGTGTGCAGAGGTAGTTCATACTTACTACTGCAACTACCTCTGCTGTTGCTGCTGCTGCTGCATGCTACTGCCGCCACTTCTCTAGAAAGACAAGAGTGGGAGAGAAAGAGAGTGGCAAAAGAGGAAAGTCAAACTAGTCTATCATCGAGCAAAATGGTAAAAGGCAAAGTAGTAGGTACGTTGGGAGATACAACATCAACAGTAGCAGAACTAATATGATTATAACTAGAGAAAAGTAGGCTTGTGTATAGGCAAAATGGTTGTTGTTGTATGTACATTATATTATTGTGTATCGAACATTTCAGTAGTTTTCTTTTGGTACTAAAGGCAATGCAATGGCACTCATCTGATTGCCCAACATTGCTTTGTGGCTGTGTGTGTGTGTGCGAGAGAGAGAGCAAGTACGATGCTCTATTTACGAGAAGAAAAATAATAGTAAACAAGAATGAGGAAACTTATTAGAGCAACTGGAGACCAACACCACCTCGTCGACGACCGCATGAAGGACAGAAGAAGAGATGTTTTTATATAAAGCTTACACACCACAGACAAGAAACCCTTTTTGTAGAACTCAAACAAACCATTGGATTTTGCCGTTGTTGTTGTTGTTGTAAACCAGGAATTTGTATGTAGCGCTGAAAGGAGTATCTCAGTTTAGTTCACAAAACTCGATAAAAAGTAGATACGTACGTAACTAAAGACAAGTTAAGTGTATCGAATGCATGGAAAGAAAGAAAGAAGAAGAAGAATAAAGGTGCCTCAAAGCCAAGTTACAGAGCCTAGATTACATTTTCAGAGAAAAGTAAATGTAGGTACTTATTATCCTTATTATTATAAATGTATATATACAGCATATCATTCTCTGTGCTTAAGAGATATTCATTTGTAGGAAGCACAAAATGTAAGGAAACTACTCATTCGCTCATCAACAATCCGCCTACATATAAATACATGCCTACATACATACATACAAACAGGCAAAAAAACGAATCTGTCTACTTTTGTTTGCTGCTATTGATGTGGTGCCTGCTCGTCTTTTTTTCTTATTGTGTGATGATGATGTTGATGATGATGCACCGTTTAATGGAGGTACTATATATGTTTATATATATACTCTATTGTATGTGCATATTGTAAGTTTCTTTTTCTTGAGATTTTACACACAAGAAGATTTTGAACTGCCTCTCATCGTCCTTCCCTTTTTTCTTTTTTTTGTCATATACAATAACATGCAACTCAACTAGAAAGAAAGGAGCCACAGGGAACTTTATACAGAAAAAAAGTAAAAAAAGGAGAGAAAGGAGACTTGGAGTTGATATTTTAGTTTATTCTATGACGATACGTGTTTCTCTCTCACTTTCAAAAATGGAATAAACTACTGCTACTCCTGCTTGTTGGCCTTGCTATTCTCAATTCTCTCACTTTCCTCTCCACCTCCTTTTTTTCTTTATCCTCCATCACGACTTGCTTTTTCCTCATTCCATACTAGTACACACACACTCGCTCGCTCACTCACTCACTCACTCAATGCATGTAGTGTTTTGTGTGTTTTTACTTTGGCTTTCTCTCTTTTTCTTCGTCTTGCTTCAAAAATCGTTTATTTTCCTTCTTTCTCTCGTCTCGTCTTTCTGATGTGATGCTGCTGTCGCATGTCTTATAAGTAGTTGGCAGGCGGACAGGTTAGCAGCCTGTCTCAAAAGTCAACTTGTATGGGTATGTTGTGTATGTGTATGTGCGTCTACCTACAATTTAATGCCTTTCTTACCACCACCACCACCATCGCCACTACTGCTCTTCCCCTTTTCTTTTAAACTATACCAAGTTTGAAATGACGTTGTTGGTGAAATGTGGTGAACTAGTGTAATAACTCGTTGCTACTACCACTTTGTGTAATGCTACCAATGTAGCATATTTTTATACTTATTTTTTTCTTTAGGTATTAGCCGTATACTAAAATAGTACCTGTTTACTTATGTATGCATTACACATGAGTATGCGTATATGTATATGACCATTATTACAAATTTTTTTTTGTTTCACTTTACTCACTTCTTTGCTCTATCCGAACGGAAAGTTAGGTTGAAAACCTTACTACTACTTTTTCTTATGAGGACGGCAAAAGAGAAAAATGAAGTAATTATTTATTGAAGTTTCCACTTGATGACTTGATGTAATATTCCAAAAGCGCGGCAGGGAACTTTTTGATTTCTTCTTTTTTCTTCTTACTCCAAAAAAACTCCATTTCTTGTTTCTAAAATACGTATAATTGCGCAAACTGTTCAAGTTGATTTTTTCCACTACAATGATGACGATATATAAAATATGAAAATATTTATGACGTACTTACCAACATGGTTGACAAGTTTTTTGAGTTTTTTTGCATGTCGACAGTCGACCCTGCCACCACCATCAACACTTTGTCGTTCCTTCGTCAACATGTTTATAAAGTATTGATTACCTTTTCCAAAACTTTGTGTGTTCTGTCAATTCTTCACTTCAATTTTCGTCAAGTTTTACAAGACGAAAAAATAAGGAAAAGAGAAAAAACTAGGTCCTTTACTTTTAACATGTCACCCAACAAGTTCCAATTATTATTTTTTTAATTATTACTTGTGAAGTGACTGCGTAGAGGGAAAAATTTTGATGATAATAATTTCGGTGTCAGTATTATGGTATGTATGTGGGCAAGCCACGAATGGGATGTGGCTTTATTTGTCAAATGGAGCATCCACTCTCATCAACAGATGCCTTCGCATTCAACTGTATCATCAGGAAGCATTACAAATCTACGAGAAGCTCGTTGTTTGTAGTGTAGCAGGAAAAAGAAAAGACAAAAACTAAGATAGGTACTCAGAGACAGAGAGACGAGAGTTTCTTCTTCATTTTTTTTTACGTTTTAACGATGAAGGCTTTCCCCGTTCGAGAGAGATGAACTAATCTCGCACGATATCAAGGGAAATGTCATGTTGCTCACTCTTGTTATGAATTTACTCTCCTCGTATCGTCAACATGATCATCATAAATATGATAAATATAATATATAAGAATGCTTTTGTAGTAGCAGCAGCAGTAGTTCATCCAATATAGCTTTACATGTCTGATCTCTCTTGATGTTCAAGTGAAAGCTCCTCCGCTCCGCTTACTCGCTCTTTCGACTTTTTTTTCTTGTTGTCTTGTGCAAGAGAGCGAGCAGTCTACTACATCTACAATGTTGTCTATCTATTCCGTATTATGGATATTATGACACATAATTTATAGGCGTACAAAGTAAAAATATTTTTTTTCTAGACTGGGAATGTTGTGTAGTGGTGAGGCTAAAATATATAAGATACATCACTACTACATTATCGTGTCTTGATGTGGGCTAGAGAGGTTTATATTTATGTAACTAGCTGTCAGTAAAGATATGTGTCATCATGCAGTAATAAATATAAGACGGAGAAAGGGAGAGGGAAAGAAAGAGAGAGAGAGAGAGTTGTCAGGACAGGAAAGGGGATTCACAGCTAGTTACCTGCTTGCTCAATGTTCTCTCCTCAGTAGTCAAACTGACAGGAGTAAAAAATATAGCTGGGAGCAAAAACGGTGGCAGGTTTTGTGGATCGAGCTGACGCTTGGCTTGACGACGATGGGCTAGCCCTTTCCCATTCTCATTACGTTACGACATTATACCTCGTGCCAGTCTTGTTTGTTATATCTAACTACAATATGTACCTATATACTTATAACAAGCCAACATTTTCTTCGTTTTATATAACAAGCACATAATTTTCTACTGCTACTCTACAAAATGTACTTTTACTTTTACAACAAGTAAACGAGGGGAAGGCAACAGGAGCGGCGGAGCAAGAGAATAAACGACGGACGGTGTGTGTGTGTGTGTGTGTGGTGATGATGGTTATGATATTATGAGCTTTTTACTCTTAAGCATACAAATATGAAAAGGAAGAATACTTTGTAGTCTTATGATGATGAATGAATATATTTACTGGCAGCCATTATAGCATACTTCTGTCCGCGCGTCTCTCTGATCCACGCTTCCCTTCAAGTTTTTCTTTCTTCTCTGTCTTATACACTAAAGTCCACATACAAAAAGCCTTGAAACTAATAAATATAGTTTGCAAATACACACAGAGTGTACACACCTCATCTCTCTTTAGATGTAGATGTACATACATATTTATAGCATTTAGATTTCATATAAGTTTTTTCTCTCTAAGTATATAAGCTGTCATCTTGCCTTTTTTACTTCTTCATCGTCGTCATCATCATCATCATCATTGGATATAATATGACTTTATCCAAAATGCAGCACACAAGTAGCAAGGAGAACGAGAGAAAAAAAGAGAGAGAAAGAGATAATATCCTGTGGTTCATCTCATCTTCCCTTGTTAGAAGATCATAGAAACACATCTTCATCCAACGTTGACTTACTTTTTGAAGTGAGTCCTCTTGTTACTGCTACCACTACTTATTCAAACGTATATAATATATATACACACACACTTGATAGTACACTTGCTTCATATTTCATCCCCATTCTTTTTTTTCGTCTTCTTCGTATTACACACACAAAAAAACTTCTTTCTAACTTCAACTATTACTACACCGCCACCACCAAGTTTTTTTTTGCTACATATGTACATACATACATACCTACTACAAGACCATCATCAACATCGTCATCATCTTCATCTTTTTTTACTTCTTTACATATGCAAGAAGTCTTCTCTTGAAGCTTTCTCTCTTTTCTTTTGAGTCCCCTTTTCCCTTCTTTTTCTTCGACTTTCTCCTTCACTTTTATTTAGCTCTAAAACAGACATGCATAAAAAATTCCGTTTTTCCCTTTTATCTTTTGTGTGTATGTGAAAAGACGTACGGAGCGTAGTACATTCAAGGAATCAGCCGTATGGATACTTTTTCATCCTCACTGCCTTTCTTTCTTTCTTTCTCTCTCTCTCTCTCGCACACAGACACACACACACAAAACCATAAGGCTTTTTATGAAAGACACGCCGTAGTTTCTTCACGTAGGCATACATGTAATAGTAATGTTTCATGTGTATATGTCCAACATTCAATATACAGTCATCATATTATGTATGTGTGTGGAAAGTTACCACTTTTTCTGGCAAACTAGTTTGGCCATTCTTTTTTTTCTTTAAAAAATATTCTTGTCTAGTTTTGGAAGAAGAAGAAGAAAGTATACATTGCTACCAAAAGAACTTGTTTCTGGTTACATGTTGTTGCTGCCAACATATCCAACCCGATATTTTTCTCTTTTTTTTCCTGATTCCTTTTTTTAATCTTAATCTTCTATCTGCCTCTCTTCTTCTCTTCTTTCATTCTGCTAAGATTTCCAGAAAAAAAGGAAATGGAGAGGTTGAAGTATACGTAGTAGAAGTAGTAAGTAGGTAGTCAGTCAATGATGATGATGGTATGGTGGGGTAGTGGTGGTAGTTCTTTTCACTATTCAAAAGCTGTGGTGGTGTGGTACACAAGCCAGGAAAGTGAGTCAGCTCATCTTTTTTATCTGAAGATCCTTTTGTCTGTTTTTTGCCAACAGATCGCTGGAAGGCACAAAGAATACGAGAATATTAGAGTGAAACTCTCAAGAACGGAATATAAGGAGCTGGTACAGCATAAAGCAACCAAGAAAAAAAGAAGAAAGACAGAGGAACAAGAAGAACAAGAAGAAGAAGAAAAAAACTCATCTGTTCCTGCCTTTTTTTCTTCTTGGCAAAAAATACCAAAAGAAAGAAGAGAAAGAAGTAAGGAAGCTCATTGCCTTTCTACACAGTTGTCGTCGTCGTCGTATTTAGGTGGAAGATTCTATGACTATTAGGTATTACGATAACTAACTTTGTGATGATGATACTCAAGTGATGCGGGCATACCACAGGAGTGTCGTGTGTAGTAGAAAGCGACCTTACGAGTAGGAAAAGAACCCATAGAAAAAAAGAGTTGAAGAAGAAAAAGAAGAAGAGGCATCTAATAATAAGTAAAGTCTTACCCTATAGCATTTGCAAACGTTTTTGGGAGTACAAAGAAGAGCAGCAAAAAAAGAAGGTATAAAAATAAAAGATATTTCCTGAACTGCTACTACAACAGCGTATATGCACGTTCCTGTCATCTCCTCTACTGCTACTACTCACTTCATCCGCTTGCACTAGTGCTGTTCCTTGTACTACTCCTCTACTCCTACTTCTGCTGGCGTCTTCTGAAGATATGCCATGATGACGGTGATGGTGAAAATAAAAAAGAACAATAAACGGCATGAAAGCACCAGAGAGATGTTGGAAAGTCAGATTTTGTGAAGAGTTCCTTCTCCTTCTTACAAATCGCCAGTCGTGCCAGAAAAAAAGAACAAAGAGAAAACAGCATCAGCAGCAGCATAATAACTATCACCGCCAACACCAGTAGCGGCAGCAGCAGCAGCGAAAGTCGTAACAAGACCTAGACACTTACATAGAAAGATATAATAATAATAATAACAAGTTCAGTTCGTCTTGAGCATAAGAACAACAAGGAGGCAGACAGAGCAGAGCAAAAAGAGGAGAAAAAAGGAGAACACGCGTGTAAAGTGGTGGAAATAAGAAGGGGAAAAGGAAGGGGCATTCAAATTGGTTGAAAGTGAGCTGAGAAGATTGAAAAGGGAAGTGAAATTGAAAACGTTTTGTACTTTCGCGCCACCATCGCACAACTCACTCACACACACACACACACAGCTCAACTTACTCTCTCTCTCTTTCTCTCTGACATTTTCTTCTGCTGCTTGTCCCTACAGTTGTGTACTTGCTGCACGCCTGTATATATTTAAACATATATGTACAACTTATACGTCAATATACTAAACTTCTCAACGCATCATTGGCTTGTTCATTGCTTGTTGATGTAAAGAAGAAAGAAACAAAAAAAACGCTGTAATATAAAAAGAAAAACGATATACATACTCGCACGACACACACACTTCTCATCGTCGTCATTTTGTCTTCTTCACCCTCGAGAAATTGGTCCCGAAGTGGTAATACACTTTGTTATATTAACAACCCACTGGTGGAGGTGACACTACAACCAACCAAAAAAAAAAAAAAATAAACAGAAGCGGACACAACACAAGCAGCAGCATGTAAGTTTATATGCCCATTTTTTTCTTGTACAATGTTTCATATAAGCATGTTTTTTTTCTTGTGTTGTGTAACGTCTCAAGTGTTTGTTACCTTCAAAAGAATCTTCCTATGTGTAAGAGTAAAAGACACCTATTTAAGTAGCAGACATGCAACGACAGCTTTTTACAACGAGTAGTGGTCCTACTACTACTACTAGCTTTCATAAAAAAAAGTTGAGTTTTTTACTATTAAGGTGGACGGACATGAAACAAAACAGTATGTTTTTTTATATGGCCGTGTTCATTTTTTTTCTTTTAAAAATATGTTTATATATATTACAAACGCTCCCATTTTCATTGACTTTTTTACAATGTCGTTGTACTAAAAACTAACTGTGCCTATTATTTCCTCTTGTTGTTTTCTTTACAGTTTTATACATGTTACTACTACTTCTTCTACTACCTTACCACTACTAGAGGACTGACGGAAATATGAGGGAAATGCTTCTTCGTCTTACTTCTATTTATTAAACAACGTAAGTCCTTTGTACTTTCTTTTTTTTTTAGCTTAAACCTTCCTACCTTTGCCACCTTATTTATCTTTTGCCCGTTATCAAATATGCTGTAACTTTACTAGAGTAATCTCGTAAAATACTGGGTAATCTTGAATGCAGAAAAGACGGTATGATTATTATTACAGTTTTTATATTTATTGTCCAGCAATATTATGTATGTACATGTGTGCACATACATACATATACGTATAAAGTTGATACAAACTAATTTTATTTTTATACGCCTACATATTATTACCAAGCCGCGTGTACACTTTTTCTCCGTTTTCTTATTATTATTGTTATTATACTTTCGACGACGCATTGAAACAGGCACTATTTTGTGAAAATTGATATTTCTTGTTGCGCTTGACTAAAAGCTTAACATTTCACACTACGACCAGACTCTCGTTAGCTCCTGTATAAACTACCCTAAAATTACTGTAAATTGTTATTTTCTAGCTTGTCTCCACACTACACACTGCTTTATGTACCTTTTTTCGTCTTCCTTTTCATTTTCCACTTTATTTCCACAGAAAGGAGTCCTGTGTAGTGAAGACGAGAAAAAATAAAAATGGGAAATAGTCTAGCGTTGCCTTGTTGACGTACGAAACGAAAATTTTTATGATTTTGCAGTTTTCCTTCTTTTCCATCTTTTCAGATCAAATCTCGTAAAAACATATCAGCAGAAAAACCTGAAAAGGCATTTTCGGCAGGAGGGATGCGGACGGTGATGTGGTCAAAATGGGCGTCCAACTTGGTCCTTTTGGCTGTAATGGCCATTATCGTACTAATGGTATACTGGCAACATAAACTACTCAGTTTAGAGGAACAGCAAAAGTCTATTGGTAAGAAAAACAAGAAGTGTGAAGCCCACTCTTCTCTTAAGACTTTTTTCCACTCTTTCTCTCTAATGTGCATGTCGTACTTAATATATGTATATATCATGAGGGTATAAAATTCTATTGGGACCAAAAGCCAATGGAGACCAACTAAGGGTGTTCCTATTAACACCGAACGAGGTAAAGAGTAGAAGGATCAAGGAAAAAACCTTTTGGGAGAACAGAAAAGTCTTTAAGTCTTCACATGTGTTCTCGGAAAGAAAAGCAAAGAAATAAGGAGAAGCGTATAAATGCGCATATAAAACACGTTCATGAATAGTTGCAAAAATGTTTGTATGTTAGATTGCATGTATATAGTAAGTAGACTTTTTTTTATAACTAATGTGCAACCTATACCACCACCACCCATACCCACTCAACAATACGGCACTATTACCGCTGTTCAACTACCTATATTGCAATTCAAAAATATGTGTACCTAAATATGTATAAAAAGACGAAGAAGAAGTAGAGAAAAAAAAGAATGAGCATTTTGCTACCAAATGCTACCGGAATTCTCCACTAAACAAGCTGGCAACTTTATTGTACGCCATTAAAGCTATTTGGCTTGTTGTGTGAAAGCTCGTAAAGCTAACAAGAGAAAACGCTGTGAGTTTTACGGCATGGTCAATAACATCACATTTGACTGTTGAGTTGGGGTATAATAGGAAGGGTAAGAATAATTTCTTCATCGCTGCTTTTTCCTATTTTATAGCAGCTTCTGCCACAGAATTGTAGAGAAATTTGAAACTGACTGAGTAGGTATATATATATGACTTTGTTTTTTAAAAAAAATACATGCTTATATTGCGTAGGTAAGCATGCTGGTCATGCACTGCAGACCCAAAGTTTGTAAAAGAAGCACGCGGAAGAGTTTTCCTCGCCACAAGCTCTTGTTCTTCTATCATTTCATAATAGTAAAAAAATATAATAATAACATCCCTCGTGCGACGACGAATGTGTCTCGGTTCATAAAACTTATTCATTTTCACAAAGAATTTTATTTTTGCCTGCATATAAAAGTTCATTCATCATCATCCATTGTTTCTAGAGTTTTTTTGTGGGCCGCAAGAGAGACCACTAAAAATAAAATGAAGGGAAAGATGCAGTGAATGCGATATGCGTACTTGTTATTTATATTCATGTGTATATATTATTAGTTTGAAATTGGCAAAAAAAGAAGATTTTTGTAAATGTATTTATTGTCAAGTTTATAATAATATAAGCTCTTGCTCTGTCACATTTAAGTTCACCCCTGCATTATTCGGCTGTTTCTTCAGTACAACTTGCACGTTTTTGAGCGAGTCACTAATATGCTGACTGTCTTCTTTTATGCCAGATACACTACATTATTATACTACAAGAGACATCCTGCTGCGTAATAAATTGTTGGGGTGGTGGACGACAGCAAAATTTTCTTTTTTGGTTTGTGAGTGTTTCCTCTTTCCGCTAAAGAATAAATCTCTCTTTTAGTCCTTACCTTTCTTCTCTCCTTTGAGCATACAAGCTATATTATAGGCTTCAATGTTTGTGCACCACACACACCACCACCACCGTCGTCTCAGTTGGAGGAAGCTCTACTGTTATTAAATTGAAATAATTACATTGTGAGCAGCAGCAGCGGTGAGTAGTAGAAGCAGTAGTAGTAGTAGTGAGCCTGGAAAATAGCTGACTTTTACTTGAAGTATTTTTATGCCCAAGCCTTCGTTTTTTTATATATATTTTATTTCAGCCATCATGCCGCTTTTTTGTGGTGGTTGGTTTAAATGCAGAAATAAGCTTGCATTATTATGCTCTCTTTTTCTATTCACATGAGAGCTTTTCATTTTTGAATTAAAATGACATATAGGAAACGACCGACAGAGTAATAACAATAAAAACCAGCAAAATACCGTGAAACGAACGTATATTATGCACTACACCAGTCTGCTAGTTGTTTACTGTATGGATTTATAGTCAAATGCTACAATATGTGTGCATTATTATTGTGTGTATTATGCTGTATCTGCGGCATTTTCTCTAGATTATCTGGTCGGTGATGGTGGTGGTGGTGTGGTGCAACAGAAGCCGCGGCAGGCAGGCAGAAGCACTGTACAAGGATAAAAGTGAAAACCATAGAGGAAAATGCTCAATTCCACAGAAAGCCAGGATGTGACAACATTTACTCGTGGAACAAGCTTTGCATTTTAACCATACATAAAATTCATAACAGAAACATGAATTATCTCTCAAGAGTCTGCTTGACTTTTGCTTTCATCAATACCGTGACTAGTGTAGATGGCGATGATGATGATGGGAATGAGAATGGCAGGCAGAAGGATTTCATATTCGTATCATAGCGAAAACCAAGACATGTCTGTCTGCTTGCTGTGGTGTGTGTGTGTGCACACGCTTGCTTGGAAAAAGGTAGTAAGTACCTATTTAGTATTTTTTTCTTTTTCCTCGAAACATATTATGGTTTCTGGGGTAGATTAGTTACGGATGGATGTGAAATGCTGACATTTTGTCGACACGTAGTTACTTGCGCTACTACTACTACTACTGCATGTCCAAATGCTGATATAACAGATTTATTGTGCATTTATATTCGCATATATATTACTTATGTGAAAATCTATATAAAAGTATTACTCTCTCTGTCTCTCTCTAGTATACTTGGTTATGTTTGCTCACATCATCATTCTACTTTAGCATTTCCATCCATCCATCCATCCTCATGTTTTCCCATGAATGGTAGCCGCAAGAAGACAAGTCTATAAAAAGCTCTTGAAAAAAAACCTGCCAGACACACTATCCTTTTTTTATACTTGTCTACTAGATCATAACCAACACAAGTCTTTAGCGTGATTGAAATCAAGTAAAGTCAGCTCAGCTCAACACATCGTCCTATATCATATAACGCATCATCCCCATCCGGCAAACTAATCATAACAAAACTTTTGATCGTTTCACACGACTACAATTTTTTCTTCTTCGTAGAGTCGGTCTTTTTATTGTCACGAGCAAAGCCAAAATACTCCATCATCTTTTCACCTTTTGCCTTTCCATCAATTTCCCATACGCACCTTCACCACCATAAAAAAATATATATAGTATCCATCATCAAACAGGCACATATTATCAATGTTCCATTTGCATAGGCAACGTATTAACTTTTCTTTATAGCGCGTCAGTAATGTCAGTATCAGTACGGGTTTTTTTCTTAAGTATTTAAAAAAAATTCTCTGACTCACTCGTTATTTGTGTTGAAAAAAGTATTTTTTTTATTCTACGGTCGGTTGGTATAGATTGGGTTGGATCACCTTTTTCAAACGAAAGTTATTGTGAGAGATGAGATGGGAGTTGTTTGGCACACTCTCCTGCCACTTTGATATATCCTTCTTGATTAAATATACACTTCACGGTGTGATGATCTCTTCAGAATTTCACATTTCCCCGAATAATTTTCTGGGTGTGTAACAGGAATGAATACCAGACCAGAGAGAGATGGAGATGGAAAAAGAGTGAATGAGGGATAAGTTGAGCCTTCAAGCATGGACTTTGAGTCATTTCACCGAGAATACAATTCCAGTGGGGAAAGGGGAAATAATCCCTGATGTATCTATCTTTTCTCTCTCGCTCTCTTTTTTAAACCTCTCACCTTCTAGCCAGCCATATTATTCAACGAAACTGAGTGGGGAAAATATACGATCTTTTTTCCCTCTCTATTCAACAACCAGAAAGCGTACACAGTTAAATACTTGGCTCGAGTATTTTCAGATTTGGATTTCACACTTTTGGGCTGTGCACGTTGTTATTGTAATGTAATGGCTATGTTATGATAATGAATGCTGATAAAAAAACTGATAGAATACATTTAAGTGGCACTTGTCAAGTTATATATTGCTGTTATACCTAAACTGGAAAAACAATGCAGTTAAAACAAAAACTTGCTCGCTTTACATCTTAAAAACCTTATGCTGTGGTTTAAAACGGGTTTGTGTGCTTTTTTTTAAAAAAAAATAACACGGGTGACATGCTACTCGGACATTTAAAAAACGAGCATTCTGTTCCAATCCAGCAGATAAGTTCAACCATGATGTGTCAACCACTTTGGTGTATAAATAATCGGCCTTATCGCAATATTATTATTTTGGAACATTTCCTATAATACCGTAGCATAATGTCTATGCAGATCAATAATGTGTTTTTTATGTGAGGCAATAATTTCACTGCATTTTACATGCTTACCTTTAAAGTATACAAAGGTAGGCACGCGCGGTATATACCTATATGCTCTCCCCTTTAAAATTTTACATTTAAAACCCTAACGATATTGTATTTTGTTTGCTTGTGTTGTGTACGTACGTGAGGAATGTGTAATGTGACCCAATATGCCTAGCACCGGGTTTGTGTGAGTATCTGCTTTCTCCAACCAAAAACAAAAATCCGTAAAAAACTATAAATCTCAAATGAAGGTTTTATTTTCACCAGGTAAATCCAAGAAGATGCTCCTTTTAAATCCTTTTGTTTGCCTCTTCTTCCTATGTAAAATATCGCATAACACGGAGATGCATACTCAATAAGCCTGTAACATCGTTTTTTTTGTTGGAATAAGCTTAACTTTAGCGGAAAATACTATGTATTACCAATTTGTTTTTTTGTATCGCTCACTACATCTTTCTCTCTCAAAAAAGAGAGAAAGACATATACAGACAGCTTGTTGTAGTGCCAGAACAGAAAACATTATTACACAGCTTTTTTTTCTTCTTCTCCTCTGCATCGCTTGCTAAACTCAAAAAGGTAATCTGTATGGAGAGAAAAAAATCATTTTGCAGCAGGTAACTATATAGATGGATTCTATTCTGTTTCCACTTTGCTGCTGCTGCTCACTGAATGACAAAAACATTCTCTGTGTATGTCTCTCTGTGTTTATGCGTGACTAAACGTGAAGGAGATTTTCACCATAAAGATGCACATTTCGTGAGTGTGTGTGTATGTTTGCAGCAGGCAGAGACTGGCAAAAAAAAGAGTGTTAAAAAACCGGTGGTGGTGGTGGTGTCTCACAGTAAAAAATATACTTATCAGTAAAGCATTTTACTCTCATTCTGGCTGACTGACTACGGATTCTTTTGGTTGGTTCGTCGAAGGTAAAAGAAAATCTGGAAGAATGTTTTTTTCTTCTTTTTTTTTCTCTCTCTCTCTTTCTAGTCTTTTCTCTTCTTTTTTTCATTCCGTTCTCCGAAAAAAAGCTCTATTGATCTGCACTTAAGTAAATGATGTTTCTGTTCGCTGGTTTACTACTGCCAATGTAATTCGTAATCCTAACGACTTGACATAGGTATACAGACCTATACAAAACTTGTATATATTACACACACTCACACACACTGCACTGATGTGACTGACTGCATATTATGCGATGCGATACTACTGATATTTTTTTACAAAGCTCCAGTTACTAGTTCATCTTACCAATAAAGCGTGCATGTTACATTCTACTTGAAATTGTGTATAGGGCCACTTCACTGATAATCTGCGTAGATATTTGTTGCGTTACTGGTAGCGCTGCTGCTGGTGGTTATGTGCTTTTGTTCCTAATACTAATACTGCTGCTGGCATGCTCATAAAGTAAGAAAAAAATGTAATGTAGTAATGTGTATATATAGGTAGATGCTTTGATTTTGTTAGTTTTTGCTCTTCTCTCCAGTAACTCAAGTTTAGTTTCTTTTTTTTCTCTCTCTCTTTTTCTAACTCTACTGCTTTTGGCTTACATTGCATGCTCCACCACTTTCGGTTTTCGTTAAAATAGGTTTGGCTCTTTCTGGAAAAGGTGGGAGGACATTTTCTAACATGCGAGCCTACTTTAGTGGAATGAGTACACGGAAGAATTGAGGCAGTCACTGCTGCTCACACACACACACACACACGTTCTCTGCACAAAGTATACATTATATTTTTTATGTTCCGTACTTATCATATACATACATATATTTTGTGTACTGGCACTACTACCACTACATAATATACACTTTTTTGTTCTTACATTTACTCCGCCAACCAGCCCATTCTCCAGCAACAAAACGAGAAAACTTAAGAAGAAAACGAAAGTCGCAAAGGTAATCGTAATATATTGGAGAAAAATGAAGCTTCCTCCTTTTCCTCTCTCTCTCTCTCTCTCTTTCTTTCTTTCTTTCTATCTTGCCAAGAGGCTAGTACTAGTCTTCCTCTTATATTTTCTAACAACTTCAATAAGTAAAGAGCAGCAGTGGAAGAAGAAGCAACTTCACTTTTTTTCTATTTTTCACTAATATCAAGGGACATCATCATCGTGAGCATATCGTAGTTACTGAAGCAGTTTCAAAGAGATGAAATAAAGTATAAGTGCTGCTACTACTACTACTATTACTAGTACATAGAAACTGAAGAGAATAGAGGAAGAGAGAGAGAGAGAGAGAAAGCGAGAAAGAGAAGTAATAGGAAAGGTGTGCAGTAGCACTTACTCACTTTCTTCATCTAATATAGTACAACGTTTGAATCAAGTCGATCAATAACTTTCCAAAGGCGATCTTTTATACTTACCAACATATTAGTAGTGTGATATGAGCACAAAGTTTTTTACTAACTCTTCTTCTTTTTCAGCAAGCGAACGAATAACCGACCAAACAACTCTCCAGCAGGCTCTTTTTTTAGAGTTTTTTCCCCAGCTAGAGTTGACTGGTCTCTCTTTTTCATCCTTTCCCACACCATATTTTTTCCTTTTACCTGACGCATTTTTCTGTCTACGAGGATTAAGTCTCCCTTTCTCTGTCTCTCTCTTCCTACCTATCTTTATGTGCTTTTTTTGTGATGAGATGCCAATATTGTACAAGCATGTGTTTTTTGCTTAGTAAAATGTTTCTCTCATTCTACCATATTGTTGTACTCTTGTTAAAGCCTTTTAACATTTTTACAAAAGGAAACTAAGCAAAAAATATATTCCAGTTGGTCGTAATCATCATCGCCATAATCTGTATTGGTATTAAAAGAGCTATCAATTCCATTGAAAAACTGTACACATAATAATCCGAATACAATAAAATAATAGAGAAGCCATCAGCATTCTGTTCCAGAAAAAAGGAAAGTCCCAATTCCCTATTATTCTTTTTGGCTGTATGTAAGTTTGTGTGTGTGTGCCTGTACACTAGAAAAAAAAGAAATTTTGTTTTCTTGGCACTGAATGCAATTTTAACATATTTTTTTGCACATACACAAACCAGTTCCAAGAAACACGAGAAATATATAAATGCTTCTATATTCTGAGTGAAAGCAACTTTTCTGCAACTGCAACAACGACAATATAACATATTGAGTAGAAATGTGAGAAGAAGAAGAAAAAAGTGAAATGAAGGGAAAGGTACACACACACTCTTTTCTTTCGACTTGTCATTATTACACTCACTTCTATTGGCACACGTTGCTACCCTATAAAGCCTCTGTTGTCGTTTTTTACTACCGCTGATGTGATGCCAAGAAAAAAAGGAGAAAGAAAAACGAAGGGAGAAAGACCTCCTGGTGAACCTGTGACATGAATAGTACTAAAGGTATCGTTAAGCTTATTATTATACATATAATATGGAGAGAAAAAAAAACTTGCCCGCTTTTTTATTTTATAAAGGTGATAAAAGAACAAAATATTATAGTTGTACATGTTATGTATATGTGTGTAGGTACTTATATTTGAGAGAATGAAAAATAACTGTAACAGTAAACCAAACGAGCAGCAGCGTTGCATTGCAAACCCAGCAGCCAGCAGCAACAGCAGCAGTGGAATCTGACTGACTTGAGAGAAGAGTGAATTTCTTTCCACTGGCAGAAAATCACATTACTTTTTTGCCATGTACTCACTCAAACGCACACACACACACACACACTGTCATTTCTTGTTTCATTTTCTTGTCTATACTAATCTAGGTGAAGTAGGTATATAAGTATATAGTGGCAACAGTAAGTTTACATATTCTAATGCACCAAAGAAGAAAAAAATGAGAGAATAGGAGTTTCACCTGCTGGGAACATGTTATTATGTATGTCCCCTGAAAGGATTGTTGGAAGAAAGGAAAACATGTTTGCTGCTAGATGGTAAATCATTACGTGTTTATACTTAAAATAGGATACGCCATGTGCTCCATCATCTACATTACAAACCTGTGTAACTAACAATGTTCATTATGTACGCTCACTACTCTCAGTCAGTGTTCCATCCAACCTTCTACTTGAAATCTTTCAACGTTCATGAGTACGTGTAAATAATATACATAATATGGCACAGTACTAATCTAGAATTCACTTCATGAATGATTTTCATCAAAGGTAATGAAGAAGAAAAAAAGAGAATACTTTTTTACAGTTGAATATCTTTTTTTTTTCTGCGGGAGCTAAAGAGAAAGCGACTGTGTATGTGTAATGTATAGTGTTAGTCTGTCACCGACTGATTTGTTTCGGGGAGAATCCTAATGAAATAAACAAGTCTTTTCTACCTTTTCATTTATTTCCGAAATAAAGCAAATACAAGGCAGTAATAAGGATAATAAATGTTTTGAGCATACACGGCACAATTTTTTATGTGTATTTGCAATACTACTACTACTACAGTGTACAACACCTGTCCATACAACTAACTTGGATTAAAACTAATCAGATATGTTATTACGGTAGTGAAAAAAAACAGAAAAAACTAGTCAATTTTTTTACATGATTTGGCTTACTGACTTTACCTTTTTTTCTGCTACCACTGCATTTCTTTGAGGCTATTATATTTTTCTATAGAAAACTCATATTAACTTTCACCTTTATTGTCTCTCTCTCTCTGCGTCTGTACCCTCACTATATTTTTTACAGCAATATAAATAATATGAAAAGATGCTGACAGGCAAGCTGCTTGCTATCAGTGGGTAAACACTAACAGAGTTTTCTCATTCCCTTTTCTTCTTCTCAATGTGAAGGTGAATATTTTACTGCTTTTCCTAAAAAAAAGTATTCTCGTCTCTATTATTTCCCTCCATGTTGCATTGCACTACTAGTCACATTTCACAAAAGAAGAGAAAATGTGGAGTAATAATATAAAAAAAAGTTGAAGGTAACGGCAGTGTAGTGGTTACCAGCGTGTACATATTTGTATAACAATACAAGTTCATTTCTTACTTTCTCTCCAATATAATAATAGCATAGTATATTATATATGTAGCACTACAGCACGGCTATTTCATTTTTTTCCTTTTAGCTGCTGCTATACCATACTGCACACAGTACACAGCTTTTATTCTCTTTTTCTTTTCTGTAAAAGTGGAATACATGTAATATATAAAATAGATGAGGCACACAATATGTAATATTTATGGATCATCTTGTCCCTTATTTTTCTTTGAGCATTGGCTTGGCTGCAAAGAGCATATTTGCCTTTACCCTTTGGAGACAGGGGTTTCTCCACAGGAGGTAAAAAGATTCTTCATGATTTTTTTTATCCAAAAGAAGAAGCAGAAGAAAAAAAAGATTGTTAGACAGCGTTTTTTTCTCTTACTTTCTCCCTTCTTTTTTTGTGCTTTTTATACAGTATGGTTTATCCTATGGTACATATATGTATTTTAGGTATATAGGTATGTATGTGTGTGTAATTCTTTTTTTTACTATTACACCAGCAACACCACCATCGCTATTACCAGTTTTACTGTTGTGATGGATGAGAAAGGCCTGATCTGATTTTTTAGGGCTCTATATTCTCTCTCAGATAATACGTGACTCTCGCTTAGAGCATCTGTATTCCAAGCATAAATTACCATCAGATCTTGTTGCTCGACTTATCTAGCGCGTTCCCACTGTTCCTCCCCGCAAAAAAACCTGTACATATATCTGTGTAAACTAGGCTTACTCTAATCTTTACCAATGTATCGGACTAAAATATACATATTTGGATAATAATAATAATACATACATGTGCAATTCTTTTATGTACATATATTCATACATCACATTCTAACTTTTTTATACTCATCTTCAACACTTATCACTGGCTTATTCAACGCGATTATATACTTCTTCTTCAAATGTGTCTAATGCACAATGCCTCTCTCACGTTTTTGTATCTTGGTGAAGTGAAGCCAATATGTGATGGGCTCATCTTTTCTTCTTTTTTACATGTCGTATGTATCCATTCATTCTTCTATAATTCTGCTGAATCATAATGGACTTGTAGAGCATAAAAAACATCAACCTTTCCTTTCCACTTTCACCACCACCACCACCGCCATCATCATCATATTGCATTGTACGTACATACAAGTTATAATAATAATATTTGTGCCAATATATTTCTTTCTATCCATGCTGGCAAGTTGAGCAGGCATGCATGTAAGTATATCCAATCAGGAATGAGGAAAAGATGGATATGGGGCGGGAGTGAATAGATGGATGATGATGAAGCACAAATAGGGCTATTTGGAAAACGTATTTGTAGACATGATTGAGCAGCAGTGGGTCCCAACAACATCAACCACGTCAGCCAGAGAAAAAAATAGAGAGAATCATATAAACGCACAAAAAAACTTCATACAATTGAAGTACAAGCATACATACATACATGTACATATTTTCTTTTTTTGCGCTTTCACCAAAATAAAAGGAAATAACAGTGATATAGGTATTCTATTCAGGACGATGACTATATACCCATACATGTCAGCAATTGCCTATTTTGTTAGTGGTGAACTGGTGGTGTGTGCCACTGAGTGGAACTTGGTTCATCTAATTCATGGGAATCTCATTTCCTCTGATACCACTGTAGCCTTCATCCATATGCATCACTTTTTTCTTCCCTTTTCTCTCCCTCTCTTTCCCTTTTTTCATTCAGAGAATATTTTTTTGAGTAGTGTATTGATGAGACCCACGCCAGAAATCTAGGATGCACAAGTTTAGTATGGACTAACTGATGAAAACAATACTAGAAAACCGGTGGCTAACTAGAGCATGCTTCAAAGTAACTCAGCATACAAATGTACATAAAATAACCGGTTCGTGGTCGGCCAAAAAATACGTTTGGCTCATTTGCTCATGTTACTTGAAGCAAAATGGCTGGTGGGCGATGAGCCAGAGCGAAGGTGATGGCAAGCAAGCATGAAAAAAAATACTATTTTTCGCAAAAAATGTAGTAGGGCTGGGAGAAAGAGAAAGTTCAAAAGTAAAAAAAAACTTGCTGCTTGCATTCTACTTTGAATATAAGCTTTGACTGTCGGAGTAGAATTGCAGTTTTTGGTGATTTGCGATAATGTAGGTAGCTCCATACTCCATACATATTTGTGTAAGTAGTATACCAACATCTGTGCAGTTTCGAATGTGCGATGTGAATGCATTGCATAGTTTTTTTTGCCGTTTGTTGATTTCTTTTTTTCCTCTGAGATATAAAGCAGTTAGGTGGATCCTTCCTAGCCATACACGGGGAAGCAGTGGTTTAGGTATTACCCAATGAATAATGTAGCAGTTCCCATTTACTATTTCCTTCGTCTGTAATGGAGTATGTAAGTTGTAAGTATATAGCAGTAGTGGTGGTGGTGGAGCACCAACCAAAGTAGCAAAAATAACGCCATTGCATCTTTGGACTGTCTGTATTTGCAATTTTGTTTCAGTGGTAGATTTGTTTAGGTGCTCAGGTATGTGTAGAAAAATAAGAGGAAAGGAAACGTGGGCAATTTAATATACATTATGCGTTTGTAACAGTGTCTTATTTATTACGCCGTATGGCTTATATACATTTCTACAATGTAGCACATGCACACTTTTTATTGTTCATGGTGGAAGAAGAATATATATATATATTGTATTACCAAGTGTATCGAATACCTGTGTACGCGCTTCTCCTCGACATAGGTATATAGTAAGTAGAAATGTGAGTAGAAATTGTTTGTGTATGTATGTATTTTAATATATAAATATATTATTTACATGGTATACACAAGAGAAAAAAGAATTCAGTTGCTGCGAACAATGTGAATATATTGCTCGTTTTGTAAAACTAACTGAATGAATAGTAGAACTGCACGTAAACACTATACGTACGTATTAGAGTTTTTTTTCAAAAAAATAAATACGTTTTCTACTTTTTCAACTTTTTTTCCAACTTTTCTCTCTTTTTCCAGCAGACATGTAGGCATTATTTCTTGAGTAAAATGCACGCATTCGGTCGTCTCACACACAGGCATCAGCAGCAGCAGTAGTTGTGTAGCAGCAGCAGCAGCAGATGATTATGCAAAACAGTTTTATCTACAAAAAAAGCAACAGAGATTTGAAAGCGATGTGAATAAAGAGAGAGAAAAAGAGAAAGAAATATATGTATTTATATACCAATTCTACAAGTAGGAGCAGCAATATAATCCAGAGAAATGAAACAATTTTTTCCCCCTTTTGCATATTTACGAAGTGATGTAGTTACGTGTAGTAAAGCAAACATTTGTTCTTCTGCTGGTTGGTGGTGATACCAAACGTAAAGCAAACAAAAAAAATCTTGTTATTATTATGCCGCTACTTCTCTGCTGTATACCAACCACTTCTACTGCCATATGCATGTATATTCCTCGCTACAATTTCTCTGAAAACAACTTGGTTCACATACACAAGAAAAAAAATACGACAACGGTCATTGCACAATTCTTTGGTGAAATGAAGTAAATGATATGCTTGTTATTTAAACCATTTCTCTAATGGCTCTTTGTTGTTGTTTCTTGTTTCTTTTCCTGTGTGTAGGGATAAGGTATGTAATTAACCTTTTACCCTTTTCTCTTTTTTGCAAAAAAAAAAGATTGTATTGCATTGCAAAAAGTAGTTGTAGTATTATTATTACCTATTATTGTTATTACTATTGTGATGCTACTGTAGTATAAAAGATGCAGACCAAAACTGCTGTGTGTTTGTGTGTGTGTATGCGCGCGCTTGGTCGTCGTAGGCCCTTCTGGGAAAAAAATAAATTATGGATGGTAATTGAACGATCGAAAGTTTTGTTGATTGTTTGGAAAAGAAACAACAATAAAACGCTTTAAAAGCTAAAATACTGATGACGACGACGATATCGAATCTATCCCTTCAAGATTAGAGAGAAGTTGTTTGTTGTGACGTGAGTGCAAGTGTATACAGTAGAGAGGTAAATGGTTTGTCTTGTCTCTCTTTCCACTGTACAGTTTGTATGTTTGGGCAGGGTTTTTTTGTTGAGGGGGACGAGCAAGCAAAATAATGTATAGACCCTTTTAAGGAGTAATGGCTTAAAAGAATTATCAGCTTTCGTAATTGCATTACAAGACATCGAAAATGCTCTAGAGAGCCATCCTGCTTAAATAAGTGTTCTCGTAATGTGCACAAAAGAATCACTGAATCCAAGATATACAAAACACTACCTACTTACATAACATTATTATTATTATTGCTGCCGCTGCTACCACTGCTATTTTGTCTGTTTTCTCTCTTCGTGTAGTATTCTGCCAGCCATATAACACAACAACAACAACATCACAAACAGGGAGCACTCAACAACGTGCACATCGATCGTTAAAGATTTTCTTCACTACTTGTCTCAGAGCAGCACAGCCACAACAGCACAGAATACCACAAAACATGCTCAAATTTTCTCGAGCAAAATCTTAATCTTCATTAAGTAAGACAAAGAGGTGAATTGAGTAAAAAAGTCGAGGACATGACAATGCCATATTTTCCTATAATTTGTTTTACATTTGCAGAATTACAATAAACAGAGTCAGTTGAGTTACCTAAATGAGAAGAGGGCAAAGGAAAGGAAACGAGTTTACATAAGCCAATCATGACAAAAAAACTGTTTTGGTGGCGGTGTTGGAATTAGAACTTCTGCTGCTGCTGCTAGTGTAGTAGTAACCTCATCATCTAATAGGGTAATAGGTAGTAGTTGTAGTAGTGGTGGGGTTATGGGGACTGTAGCGGCCAAAGTGTACGTGGTAGTTATCCAAAATAAAGTACAAAATAAAGCCAAGAACATGTGGTTAAGCTCATTATTTTATTTCCGCAACTTTCTTCTTCTTGTGACATTACAAAGAAAACTGCCAGCAAAACAGTTTACCAACTCTTTTTCTCTCTCTCGTTTCAGCTTTTGACTTGAACAAGGTTGAGTGTATTTTAGAAACGTATGTATGTATCCATATTATTATTATTATTATGTGTCTGTTTATGCCCGTCTACTGGTTGTACTCAGCTACTACTTTTTTATGTGCGCCTTTCCCTCGTATAAATAGAAAAAGTCGTTCATTCGTACGTTCATCGTAATAAAGCTCAGGAAACAGCGACCATCTACTACTTTTTTTCTTCTGCTTTTTCAAGAAATGATCCTTGACCTGACTTTTAGACAAACTCCCACTTGAACTTATTTACACACATGAGCGGAAATCAAAAGCTTTTTGCAATGCCTCCTCCTCTTATTTTCCGTCTTCTCCGTTTTCTCATTTGTACTTCCTCCAGATATAATAATAATAATATATATGTATGTATGTATATATGTGTGCACAATAAAGGCTACCATTGTTTTTCTCTTCTCTACTGCGGGATAAACGTCGTAGCATGTGCACACATATGTCTACTACTACTACTACTACTTACTCTATTAGTTTTCTTGTTCTGTTTCTCCTTCCTGCTAATACCAACTTTTCATTGAGAATATGAAGGAAAATCGTGTTTTTGAAACACTCTTTTTCTTCCTCTTCTCACTTTCTCGCTGTTCCCTTCAAACTTATAATAAACTGTGCATTGCCGTTGTGAAGATTTACCACCACCAGTGTAGTACGTACACACACACACACAGTAGTCCACATGCTGTAAACTCCTCTAGTTGGCATGTTTTATGCAGCTACTTGAAACCCGTAAAGTTGCACAACACACACAGAGCATTCTTGTAAATATCTATTATGAAGACAAGGAAAATTGCCTCCAGAAACTTGTCCCAAGTTCTTTAATGCAATTTAGTTTCCTTTCCTTCTCACTCAATATTATTATGTGTACTTGTTTCTCTTCTTTTTCAAAACTCTTCTTCTTCTTCGTATTTCCATCCAACCATTTTACTTTTGATGTGGTATATACACATATATATGTACATTTATACAATTTTTTTTATCTGTTAAGTGCCCCCAAAAAATAGAATACTTGACTTGTATGTGTGTAAATAAATGTGTACCATAAGACAAATTTGTAGTTTGTAGTACAGATATATGTATAAATATAAATATATATATATATTTGCTCAGGATGAAAAGATTCCACTATTCATTTATCTTGTACTTATATGTATGACTGTTGTTGTGTTTCTCTGTATATATATATTACTTTTTTTCTTCACCAGCATTCATCTTCTTCGTGTGTGCGCTCGTTCTCCCTATTTCTTAATATAGCATAATACATTCTATAAAAAAATAAATAAACGCTTCTTCTTGTTCTTCTTTCAATTCTCTTTTCTCTTTTTCTTCTTCTTTCTATTTTATAGGAGCTAAATTAGGGATTGTTTCTAAAACTAATCATGGTAGTCGAGTCGGCGGTGCTGGTGTGGCTGGTGGTGCTGCTTCCGCTGCCGTGGGCGTCATGGGAGATGGAGGAATCGGTGCTCCAGGCCCGCTTCCTGGTCTCCACAACACCTATGATGCTGTAGATGGGACAAGTGAGCGAAAAAAACTTTTTTCTCTCCTTTCTTTAAACATCCTCCTTATTATCCTTTATATACAACACAAACTTGTAGTATTTAGCTGTAATCTTTCTATTCACTAAAAATACAAAAAGTCACTTTTTTATTCTCCATTATAAGGCTTGCACAATGTTTCCTTTCACTTGTACAATACTGCTCACACCAGCACTCTTGCTACTAATAACCCTGCTCTCGACTTTTTTTCCTTTCATGCTTTCTCTTCTCATCGTTGAACCGCTCCATTTACTATTTCTTTCGAATCATTTATTTGATGATGATGATGATGATAGCAGAAGCAGTATAAGTAGTCTTACTAGTAACAGCAGCAGTCAAAGAAAAAGCACAAGAAAAACTTGTTGGTGTGTAGGTAGTTTTGTTTACCTGTGTATTTCAATTTCCTTCGATTCACTTCTCAAATCAGACATCCTGCTTCTTTCAACTTTCCATTCAAAACTTTTCTCCAACTGCTGACTCATCTGTATTCTGAATTTTCTATTTGTTCGGCATTCTCTCTTTTTTTCTTTCAATTCATTCTTCAATATGGTCTTCTAACACTTTGGTATATAATATCTATTACTTATAAGCTTATAACTATCTTCTCTTTTGGCTTCCTCAAAAACATTTTTTTTTGTATTAAGATATCAAGTATGCAATACAGTGTACATACTTCATTCCATTAGGAGAGGGAGGGGGTGTGTAGCAGGGAGAAAAAGCGATACAGAAGGACTTTCTCTTTTTCTTGCCTGCTTGTTGGAAAAAAGGCAAAGGAGTTCTATGTATTTTGAAAAAGCAACTAAAATCAACTTGAGGAAAGCACTTCACTTTACGCTTTCTAGTCTTCCGAGTTTGAAAGCACAGAAGCAAAGCCGATCGCTATACTACGACTACTACTGGCTTTATTTTTTTCTTCTGTGATACTACAACACAAGCATTACTAGAAAAGTTTCAATGAGGAAACAAACTATATGCATTATGTATTATACTACTACACGCAGGGTGCAATAATGTCCTGCTATGGTAGTAGCAGTAGGTATGCAAGAAGCACAACGCTTTTAGATCATCCAGATCAACTACAAGGGCATAGTAAGATTTTTGTATGAGAAGCACACTATAGGTTCATGCCTAACGTTCCCTCTACGAAAAATATAAATTCATCAAGTTTGCTCTTATTCATTGTATCCGCCTAGCTCCATTAACTTCACTAGACATCTGACCAATTTCCAGTTTTTCCTTTGAACTTTTTGACATCAGCAGCAGCATCTTCTTCTTCTTCCACATCCTTTTCTTTTCTCTACTTGCCTGCACTCAGTCGCTTTAAGCCGAACTATTACTGCTGCAGTAGTAGTAGTAGTGTGCAGGGTTATGTTGCGTTGATAGACCAACCCATTATTAAATCACAGAGTACAAGTTTCCCAAAGAATGACCCCGATGAATGTTTTCAATTAAATTCACCCTTTGGAATACTAAAGCGCTCCAGCGCAGCTTGCATGCACATTGATGCACGCTGAATTGAGTTTAGATAGAATTAATGTTCAGATGCTTAAGATATGCTGATATTAATGACTTTCAAAAGTTTTGCTGTTCGAAAGCCAAAAGCTTCTTTTGGGTATCCGATCAAATAGTGGAACAAATTAGCATTACAATCATTGAATAGAACTGAAACAGTCGCTGTTCTCTTTCTTTGGGATACTTGTTTGGTATGTTTGAATACTGGGTTGGTCAAACATTGGGAAACTACCGTGTGTACCAGAAAGTACCTACCTCTTGGATGCGTTTTATATAATATAATATTCCTTTTTATTTCTAAGCACTTGAGTAGCTTCCTTTTTAGATTTTTTATTTATTTTTTTGTATGGTCACGGTTTTCTGGTTTGCCTTTCCTTTTTTTCTCTTTCGCTGTATTCAGCAGGACGGTTTATGCGTTCGCACTTGAAATAAAATGAAGGAAAATATACATTTCTTCTTCCTCTCGCAACATTTTTTTTGTTCGTCCCGTTTTCTTTTCAAAATACACACTGAGTGAGCAAAAAGGAACTTCTCATCATAATTCTGTAGAGGAACTAGAAGACGGACCAAACAAGCAAAACCTTACCATTTGGTAGTGCACACTCATACACACACACACGTCTTTCTTTTTTTTTTAAGAGAAGTATTCAGCAATTCATGACACTTTTGTATTCATAATATTCTGTTTCACCACCACCAAGAAAAAAAAGAATGAACAAAGTGTTCTAGTAGTTTTATATGAATAGCGGAAGAAAAGTAACCAAGAAATGGGATAAAAACGAGATATTATAATATTTTGTTAGAAAACAGAAAAGAAAGTTGGATTTAGAAAGTGTACAGGGCAATGTGTATTATGTACATGGTCTAATGTAAATTATCATGTTACGTATGCATCAGCAGGAATGTATGTAATTTTGGATATTATTATGTTGAAAAGGAAACTTTAGGCATGTTTCATATTTAATTTCAGAAGAGAATGGCGTCTTGGACCCTTCTTTCTCCAGAGATTCATCCTCGTTTCAGTTTACTCAAAAAAAAATCTTTCTCCTTTTTTTGTGCATAGCAATGAGTTTACATAAAAAAGGTACCGAACCGTATTGTAAATTTTTTTGATGATGTAGAGTGCTAGCGTGGAATGAAAACAGAATATCAGAAGGAAACAGAGAGAAAGCAATTGCAGAAACTTAGCTTGGGTAGGACGAACTATGCATCTGTCTTTGTGATGATGGCTGTTTTTTATTTTCTTGTTTTATAAATCCAACTGGATAAACCAAAGTTTACGGCAAGCTGCTTCTTGTATATATGCATACCTACATATATTCAATGTAGCTTGTTAGTATGTAAGTATGCATGCATACATGCGGCAATACTGGAGCATTTTGTAGTTAGGTATACAAAAATGTACAAAGAATACAAAAAAAGTAAATTTGAAACTACTGGGAATCCAAACCAGAATATTTTTTTTATATTTCTATATATTCGCTTATGATTTACACGTGTATATCGTTAAACAACTTTATTGTGATTTTCTCTCTTCTTATAATTTGTTAATTTACATGATGAAAGCAGCAGCATTCACTGTGTGTGTGTGCGGGAGAGGGAAAGGCTTGCGGAAACGAATAAAATTATAAAATGTTCCTTTCTTGTAAACTGCCATGATCATCAGGCTTGAAAGCGTTTTCTGTGAAGCAGCAATATTGTAGCACTTTATACATAGAAGGATAAAGAAAAGACGTTGAGTAATGGGCTACAATGAATTTGTAAAATGCAGCACACACAACGTTAAAAAATTATCTTCAAATACGTGCAAGCATTTATTAGAATGAAAACGAAATTGTAGAAAGTATGTAGGAATTGCCAAGAAATAAATAATTTAGATGTGCACATGGGGCATAATCATAAAGAGGTGACGTGATGGATTGAGTTTCTAATATTTAAGAATGTTGTATATAGCGTTTCTTGGTTCTTGTTATGTAAATGCACAAAATAGTAATTTATTATGTTTGCCACAGTTTAATCGCTGCATAATAATAATCTGTGGATCGTACAAGTAGTGTAAATTGTTTCTTTTAAATGTTGGAGTAGCCAGAGCTTTTTGTTTTCATAAATATTTGGGTTGTTCACGCCACCACCGTTTTCAACCAGGTGCTGTATATGCATATGTAATTCCAACATAACAGTTGGGATTTTTTGGTAATATTAAAGTAGCCATTACTGGAAAAGAAATAATGTAACATATCTTTCAAGATATAAAAAATGCTGCGCGGTGAAGGAGATTGGAGAAAACTCCATTATCTAATTGGTTTAAGCTTTTAACCTAAACTGCAGGCTCGTTTAATTAATTTTTTCTGTGCCATCAAAATGACTGTGTCAGACTCCATTTTTTATTTGGAATTGACCATTGCGCCATTTATTGCATTTACCTTATTTTTTGTACAAGGTAGACATGCTATTATTCTACAGTCAGGTTGTACAAATGGGAAGGAGTTTCAAGCAGAAACGGTATTTTAATGAGAAGACATTCATTTGGTTCCCGCTGTGACATTTATGCATATTAAAGTAGGATATATGGTTTCAAGTTTTTACTTAAAGCTGCAGACTTGTCGTGAGTTTTGAGAAGATATTACCAAATTAGCTTTTTAGTTATTTGTGAGCATGAATGAAATGTTTGAGCGCACCCTCGTCTTTGGAATGGATACGCAATATTTTAAACTAATGGAGAACACGCTTACGTGAAAGTTTGTGGGATGGTTATGGAACAGTAATATTTAATAAATATATAACTTTTGATAATCGGCAATATTATGGTAATTCATAACGCTTTTCATATATGCTTTACTGACTCAGTCAGTAATACTGACATGAGCTATATAATAAGCGGTTGTAAGGTGAATGCACCTGTGTGGGGAGTCTTAATCATGTTATTTTACTTATTATTATGTTGATAGGTTCCCGTGATGATTCTCCAGACTATTCTGTCATAATTTACAACCGGATTCCTAAGACTGGCTCCACCTCGCTCATGGGGATTGCGTACGAGTTGTGCTCGAAAAATGGATTCTCTGTCATTCATTTGAACACTACGAAAAATAGCCACATTTTAACTCCCGCTGATCAGGTAAGTAGAACTTAACGACAAAATGTGAAAGGTGCAAAAAATGCTCATTAGTGATATACCAGCAATAAATGCTCCGGGTAAAAAAGGGTAGTAGACATTTAGGAAGTTTCTTCTGAAAATGGCTTTCTTCCGCTCTAAGTTCTTAGTTAATGTCTACATGTATTTATGTATGCTACAACAGTAAATAAGGTAGGTTTAATAAAAAAATTGTTGTCGCATTCATATTGAGCCCCTATCATTAGTGGTAATGGCTTCTTCCGTTAGAAAACTTAAAAGAAACTTAGTTCTCTGCTTTCTTCTTCTTCTTCTACCTTTTTTTCTTTTTGGTCGCTGTTTGTTAAGATTAAAAAAACAAAAAGGAAATTGTTTAAGCTCTCTTAGTCTACGAATAATATTAGAACTCATTAGAGACTGCCTACACCAGGAGTAATGACATCACCTTTAGTATAATGCACTTTGAATGGGTTAATCGTGTGGGCGTATACCGCCCTTTCAGTGTCTCCGTGTGTGCCCACACTTGAATTGACACGAAGTAAAAAAAAGTAGATATAAATTCGTAAGAGGCAATAACACAGTCACACTTGCAAAAGGAAATTAATGATTCAAAATAAGACAACTAATTTTCTGCTGTTGACATTTAAAAAGGGAATGAATAGCTATAAGTAAGGGAGGGTCCGGTCGACACGGAAAATAGACAGCAGCAGAAAAAAAAGCAACTAGCCATTTCCGCATTTTCAGGTAGAGGAATGAATGAAAGTAGTGAAAGCAATCAATCATCAAAGTCCCTAGGGATTTGCTTGTGATGAAGATTTAATTAAAGTAATGCATATAGTGCCAGCGCCGTCGATGAAATGGACTACACAATTTTCTTTTCTTCTCTTTTTTTTCCTTTTCTCATTCATTTGCCTTTATTCGTTTTTCACTGTCGTAAATAGTCAGAGAATTTAATCAAATCGATGAGGAGAATGATGGGGATGGGTAGAGCATTTTAAGCCAAGCAAGAGCATTGTGCTTAGTATAAAGCCACGTCATTGGTAGATAATAAAGTGTCGCGGTTATGTTATATTTGCAATGTACGTATTTACTTTGTGGATTTCAATTAAGAATGAACTACATATCTACACGCACACGTGCCCTATATCTCTTTCACTCGTTCTCTCTCTCTCTCTTCTCCTCTTGCTCTGACTAAAACGAATTTGATAATGACTACAGAGTGGGGGGAGGAGGAGGGAGAGAGGGAACGAGAAAAAGCAATAACTTGTTAGACAAGCAAACAAACATAACAACAAAAACGTTATGATAGGGAGCGATAACGTCCGTTCAATACAGTTCCCTATTAATCTAATCAGTAAATTAAAAGTTGTTGACTTAATCATGAAAATGGTATTTATGTGTAGTATTCCCTATTTTACGACTATTTTCATGACTTGTTCAGTATTCAGAGTGCAGGTAGTTAAAGCGAGATGGCAAAAGATAATAAACAAAATGCTAGCATGTAAAGTTATTAGATTATTTTCTTGTCTAGTTCCAGATTGCGAAATGGGCATCGATCGATCCAATCAACTCATCTAATAATCTCAAACAGGCTTTTAATGTGATCATGTTTATGTGCTGTAGTACTTTTCGTTACATTTTCATGATGAAGATAACGAAAAAAACAACCGTATTATTTTTTAGCGTTTTTATTTTCGCTTTTTTTCAGAAAAACCAAAAAGCATACACAGAACTGATTTGTTTCCCATAAATAAATTAAATTTTGATTTAGTTCCGATGGGATGGGTTGAACTTTTTAGATAGTGGCCATAGGCATGGGAAAAAACGTAGTAATGTGTCAAATTTCTTCTTTTTCTGTTTTTTACCAGCAGCTATACTTTCGTTTTGCTACATCATTTCTGAAATTGTATTTTCTCTGGATGCTACGAGGGTTTTTCTCGTACGTTCATTGAACGACAGCAAAGATAAATTTAGGAAGCGCACTACATCACACAGGCAGGAAACTAGAAAGATGGAACCGTTGACAATGTGTGTTCATTCGAAAGGATGATGTTATTAGAATGGAAAAGCAA
>JAHZMT010001086.1:0-13671 GCA_027743785.1 Sinhomidia bicolor
AAATTCAAGCCGTGACTTGAATAAACCAATTTTTAAAAGGAATATTGTGGTCAGGTTATAACATGATACGATTTTATTACACCTACCGGTGTACTGTGATTATTATTACGACGATGATCAGAAGAAAAATCCAAAAAGTGAGAAGAATAATTATAACAATATTTCATAAATTTATCACAATTCAAGCAATCTTTCCTTCCGCCGCTTTTTTTACATACATACACTGGTGTACTTGTAAAAATGTATAAAAGAATGTGCACATGTCAGCTACACTATTTATTACACTCTTCTCGTCCAATATGAATATATACCTAAGTTGTACAACAGCAGCAAGCAAACCATAAAAAAATGTGTGACCTGTAAAACTTATATACATACCAAATGCACACAATTCGTATTTAAAGATCCCTGAAGCTCAGCCAGCGCTGCATTTTTTATGAGAATACTAATCAAAAGAAAAACCACACGTGAAGATTAATTTGCCCCGTTCAAATCTGCTTCAAATATTAATGCATCTTCTTGACACTCTTCATCCTTCACTTGAAAATAAGACAGTAGTACATAGTACTGCATCTCTCTTTCTTTTTTTCTCTCTCTTTCTCTGTGAACTCGATTGGTATTAATATTTAAATGTAAAGTAGGATAAAGAATAAAGCGGCGGCACTTTTTTTCTCAGCAACGGAACATGTCAGCTACTTTTCTTCATAATCATGTATGCAAGGCCAGCACCAAAACCAAAGAAAAACTGCTTTATACATTATCATATTTTTTGGTGCGGGTGCTGCTGCTGCTGTTGGTTGATGATGATAAGCGTACTGTAAGGTGCAACGTGCAGTAATCATTAAAAAATGGTTGGACCAACTGCGGTCCAACGATGACACGACAACTCATCATCTAATCCGTCTTTTAAAAATTACCGCAGCCAGGAACATCATCCTCATTACCACCGCCACCGCCTATAAATGTAAAATTATGACCATCATAGGAATAGGCATACAAGTAGGTAAGTATATTTTATCTATGTACATAGTAAATACAATAAGCATCAAGTCATTCTGCTGACACATCCAAACAGCAAAAGGCAATAATAATAATATTAAAAATAACACTAGTAAAAATGCGTAATGCTTATGTATGTATGTATGCAGCAGCATCAAAATAAAATAAAAATCATATCAGCCAAAATTATCTATCTGTGTTCCTTTCTTCCTTTAGAAATTCAGTGGTCATCCTCATCAATCGCAATCACCGTCACAGAAGATTTTTTTTCCTTTGCGCATCACCTACCTCCTTCTCATTTCCTTCTGTACCTTTTCATCTGCACATTCAAGCAGGTCAAACATTTTACGCGTGTTAAATAACAGAGACAAGCCCTGAAGTCATCATCGCTTTTGTATGGAATGTGAATTACTACCACCAGAGTCAAACAGCAAGCCAGTCACATTATTTCCCATTATTCAAATTCATCTTTCCGATTATTATTGGTGATTAGCAATAATTATGACCCCATTGTATGCAAACAACTCATCATCACCTGGAGCGAATAATTTTTTTCTTCTTCATGCTTTGATGATGAATCTCTTGCAATGGCATAATTCATCATGAATGTGCCAAGTCATGTGCAGATTTTAATCCTAGATTATTGGGGCAACCTTACCAATAATGACTTTTCTTAGAATTCTCTTGCAACCTGCGCGTACCAAAAATAATTCCGTAATGTGTATGATCCGTAGTAATACTCACAGCTATAACTTATAATTCAGCTTATTATTAGCCTACAATATACGGTGAAATTAACCGTTTCGTTTTTCATTTAAAATGAGTTGCAGTGTAAGCACATGCATGTGAAATAGGAAAAACGAAGAAATCGGGATGATGGTAATGAAACGAAACGCTCACGTTCCCCAATGCAAACAAACCAACTCTCTACATGATTTCGGTTATGGTCCTTCTCTTCATTGGGCGGTGTTTACTGATCTTTCCTGTTGATATAAAATAACATGATTGACTGAAAGAGCTGGTTACAGAAATGGCAAAATGCACGAGGTAGGCAGTCAGCCAGACGTCAATGTTAGTTAACGCTGTTTCTCTCTATGTATTTACATACCAACAAAATTAACCACCACTACCACCACAACAAAAATCGTTTCCATTATTTCTCTTCTCTCCAAAAAGGCGAACAAAAAAAACAAGACAAATTGTCGTAATCAACAGCATAGCTCTCTTTCTCTCTCTCTCTCTCTGTTTTCATATTTTATTATTTGAATGTTGGTTGTTGGACGAGAGAGAATGTCCACAAGGAAGATTATAAAGGACAACGACGACAACGGTGTAAAAGACATGTCACTAATGGGCCCACTAAGAGGGACAGACGGGCAGATATTTAGATAGATAGATATACATGTGCCATACACAAAACGGTTTTGCATACAAATTACAAATTGCACGTTCCATCCCTGCCTGCCACAAAGCAAGCCACCAACTATGCCACGCAACACACAACAGCCACGGCACACATTACGGCATCGCACCACGGTCACTCCGTCGCCACGTTTAGCATACATTTTTCATCATCATAATAATAATGCGTATATGCACATACAGAGGAGAAAAATGAAGAGGAGAAAATCAAAGGGAGGAAAAAAGAGGAGAAAGAGAGAGAGAGAGAGAGAGGCTCACGAGAAGATAACGATGATGGCTCATTCATATAAATATAAATGAGTAGTGCTGATGACAGTATTACAAGAGATTATTACTGTTATTATGGCTTGGTGAATGAGATGAGTTGACTAGAGATGACCATTTTATCAACCAGCCATATTCAACGTCATCATCATCCTCTTTACACCACATCATTATCAGAGTCCTCATCCAACCAGGTCTTTTTTTTCTTTGCAGTTTCCCCGTGTAAGTATAAAGTTTAATGTTAAGTATACACATTAGAATACCTTACGCTTTTTATTATTATTATTATATGTAATACCCTTTTTTGCATTCATTTATGCATTTCAACAGTCATCGCCATCATCATTAAGAAGAATCCCGAAAGATAATAATAATGGCCACTTCTTTTACTACCACTCGTGTTGTTTGCTCTCTTCTTGCTCTTTCTCCCTACTTTTCTACATCTCATTAAATTGTACAATAAAAATGTATGTCTTCAAATGGGAAATTTTTAGAATTTTTTTGAAAATTGAATCTAAAAATGTCTTCAAAAAAGTCTAAGTTACCTTAGGCAATTCTCCGTACATAAACTGATGTGATATTGTTATTATTGGCGTCAAAAAACGCAAACTTCTAAACTATCCATATTTATAATTTAGCACAAATTGTGCCGTTGCAGTAGTTGGCTAAAAATATAGAGTGAAAGCGTTTATTGTACACTGACAGTAAACTTGACGGTGCCATATGAGAAGTAAAAGAATATTATATGATCTATGGCATATTTTAAAACTGCATATTTCGACTAATATGATGGGTCAGCATTTAATAATGTAAAAGTATGTACTTGTTTACAGCATTACTTTTCAGCAAACACAGCAACGGTGCTTTGAAAGAACGCTTGCAACGTTAATAATGATAACCCCATAAGAGCGAAAGAAAATCAAGTCAAGTCACTGTATACAACATTGTCATCTATCTTGTTGTTGTGATGTTGCTGCTTGCTAGTGGCATATTATCCTCGTTGAATTTTTTTTGCAGGGAAAAAATTGCATCATCGCACATTTTCCACCCATCTTGTCAGTTAGGTCTCACAGCAAATAGTCATAGTCCCGTAAAATTCCATTCCATTCAGCACCACATATCTTCCTCATTAATATTCGCTCCTTTTGTATACACAAAAATAAACATATGTATATATATCGTTATTTATCATCTTCATCAGAGTAATGAACGTGCAACGTCATTATACGTTATTATAATTAAGAAAAGTACACAAAAGTGCACATTTCACGTCAGTTTAGCAAGCAAGTATATGTATATGGTATACTATACATGGAGCATTATTATTACTACAAAATAATAATGCATCTTCTTATTTTTGCACACATATATGCTGTTGCTTAAGGGAGCAATAATAATAACAGTATGCATACATAATCCATAATCATAATGACCATGAGATGAAAATTACAATGATGATGATGCTGAGGAGTCGAACTAAAAGTTATGAACACAATATTTTTCTCAAAAGATATTTTTTGCAATCTTATCCATACATACACGCTTCAAGATGATGATGACGATAATGATGATATTCATATATACTTGCAATTACGCTCACATTATAAATGCCTCACTGGTCCCTTTTTACTCCAAGAGTTTCAAAAAAAGTAGGAACCATCAAGCCGCATTAAATTTTTTAAAACTATACAAAGTGCAAGAATAGATGCCTATCCGTAAGTATACCTTGTTTCTAATACACTGATTATTACTATTTTAGCATTGAATGCACACACAATAATAACTTTTTATACCAATTTTTTTGTTTATCTTCATTCTTCTGTATCATATTCTTTTCTCTACTCATTCAGTGTATATATCTTCGCTTGTAGTTCATTGGCCTACCCTAACCTTAGCCTTTATGAAACGCATTATGATCATGTCTGTGGTTTGTCTTGCCTGCTGCCTTGTTGTTGTTCTTGTTATCATGACTTGAATCTGACTTGCTGGCTCTGACCAAATAAGAAAGAAAAGAAGAGAAAAAATCATACACTTAATAATAATAATAATAATAATAAATGGACATCATATCAGCATCGTCAGTACATTAAAAGTAATAATTTGAATGATGCATTGATTCCTTTTTTATGCCTGACAAGAAAGAAAAAAAATGTATAATAAAGTATTCAACAAAGTAATTTCTTCCAAGATATATTTTTTTCGACCATGGTGGTAATATGAATGTGAAAAAATGCGTCAAATAAAAATATAAAAATCATCAGCTTAATCATCATGATGATGATTGTAGAAGCACTACTACTACTACTAAAACAACAAGCTATAGCTTCTCTTTTTTGATGACGATAATGATGGGATTTTTTCCTTGCTTTTTTTCTTGCTTTTGGACATAAATAATATCTTTTTGCAGCAGCAGCAGCAACCACACTATCCCATATCAAATTCATTAATAAGCCTGTTATCCAATGAAGATGAACACGATGTGATATAAACTTTGATGAAGTATCTGTGCAAAAAATATGTGTGTACGTACACAAGTATACATGTAGCTCATCTATACCATTATCATACCCTTATGGTATGTAAATTATAAAATGAGCAAAAACGACGACTCAACGACCCATCTGTTGCTTCTGCTTTTTGGAAATGATTTAATTAGAACGAGTTTACTTTGTACATATTATATAGCTTTCACAGTAGTAGTGCAGACTTACACACGTACAAATACAAACACACACACACACACACTGCATGTATCCACTTAGCTATGTACACAGACAGTAATCATCGCAAACTTTTTTTTCTCTTCATTTCCCAACTCATTTACATGTCATGATACTGAAAAAAAATTACTGGGAATAACGAAAAGAAATGTCTTAAATCGCAAGCTATAATTATACATTTCATGTTTGTTATTTAAGACTTCCCCGCAGCAGCATAGCAGAAGCAAAAGAAGAAGAAGCTCTGCAATGAATTACAGAGAGAGAGAGCAATCAGGTACATACGAACAGTGAATGCTGAAAGGTAACCGAAAAATTATTATGATGATAGAAATTACATTTTGTTTTCTTAGCTTTTTCTAAGCTAAAAGAGAGTGAATAGAAGAGAAGCGTATGAATAGTTGTAATAATAATAATAATAAAAGATAAAAAATTGTTCTCTAGTTGTATGGTCGACCGTATACACACACACACACACACACTGGATTATCCGTCATCATTTTCTGAAATAATGTATGCATTGTATTTGCTCGTCGTATTTTTTAAATTTCTTGTTTGTTTGTTTTTGTTGGTGTGCACTGCACGAACAATAAAATGTATTACCCTTTTTATACTACTTAAAATAGTCTTTCATTTTTTCCATTTGTCTAAACTAAAAAAGGGACTAATACTTACATACCTACCTACATAATCACTTATTTACCACCATTTGTATGTTAAAACACATGGCATATGTAAATACATGTATGTATAAATATGTAGTTAATTATTATTTCCGAGGAATTAAGACAATTATTTCAATCAGACCTCTTTGGTAAATCGTATACACATCCGATGACAGGACAGGTTTAACCGAAATAGGATGATGTTTGCATGCATGCATATCACCTTATAAATATTCATATTTTTAATAACCATCATCTACAATTGTTGTGACAGCTAGAGTGAAAGTATTTTTTTACTCCCTTGTACTCTTTTCAATCATTGTAATAATAATAATAATAGCTTGTATTGTTATCTAAACCAAACGAAATCCGTTTTGAAAAATTTAACAAAAATGTTATACCTTTTCAATTGGCATTTTTTTAAGAACAGAAGAATAAGAATGACATTAAATAGTCGTTAAAAATTCTAGGGATGCAGATAATAGGGGTTTCGTTTCTCTTACGTAACGTAAAAAGCATCATTCCTTAAATGCTTATTATCTACTTAATAAACAAAAAAACTAGTCAATTTTTATAGTTAGTACGTGTGTATGTCCTGTGCGTGAACCACATTTGAATTTGAATAGACCACGAGAAAAAATAGGACTAGTTCCTGTTTGAAAAATTCAATTGGTTTTATTACATGTTCATAAATAAGTATGCTACTGCTTTATAAAAGTATAAGTATACAACAAGCCTTGAGCACTTAAATCACATGCATGCATCCCGTCCTTCTGGATTCTTTTTTATTCTCCCGTGCTAACTACCTTGTATATTTTTGTCATTTGAAAAACAACATGCAGGTAAGTAGGTAACCACACTTAAAGAGAGAAAAAAATTATATCTTCCAATTTCAGTGAGTAATGTTATTACCAATTTAACAGATGAGGATAATATAACGCATATAAAATGAAAGCAAGTAGCACTTTTTTTAAAGAAAAAAGTGGAAGAGTTATTATACATTTATCACAACATGAATTGAATAAATAGTACTAGAGAGAGAGTGTGTGTGAGTGTGTGCCCGCTCACTGCGTGCACATAACATTCGTAACACTTACATAATAATAATGACTACCGGTTTCTCGTTTACTATTGTAGAGTTCTCACACTCTCTCACACACACAGAAGTCATCACCACAAATAATGATAATAACGATCATCATAATCATTATTTTCATGACTAGATGATAATAATCCAGCAGCAAACCAACCAACGAGAAATGTAAACTTGACACAAAGTTATTAGAAAAAATAAAAATAAATAATAATGTAGGAGAAAATGTGGAATCATAAATGGAAAATCTATTGCACCACCAACAAATTAATTTTCCATCTCAAAATAAATTCCATCTCACCTGAATATTTGTGAATTATTTATTCTAAAGCATGGATAGATGGAACTGAGACATGATTTAGGCTTAAAATGGTTAAATGCTAAAAAATAAATAAAATGTTTAGCAAAAAAGTATGTGGGTGAAATTTTTTTTGAGCAAGTTAATGAATGTTTTGTAACTGATAAGCAAATGACGCTAAAATACCAAATAAATACATTTTTTATCATCTCATATTCCCGTCAAAAACAGCATTTATATGCATGAAGACCTACACACACTTAATGACTCATTGAAGATATGAATGGGCATAAAAAGATGTTTGCAGCTGAATAGAAAGTGACAAATATTATCAGCAACAACTTATTGCCTGAAGTTTTCTTTTTATATTTTTTATATTTAAAAAAAATTCTATCGATTATCTCCGTTAACACGCTTGACTGGTTTCTTCAGTCAAAAAAAAGATGAGAAGGCTGCTATATAAAAGAAAATTATGCAAAAAATTTTGACGTTTTTTGTGGAATATAGCAAAACTCTCTTTTTCAACTAGATAATAGTTTTGAAGAAAAAAAGAATTTATTCTATTCCAGTCACCAAAAGTCAACTACAGACGATAAATCCTCAGCTTAGAGACTTTTCAATTAAGTGGATGATGACCACACCATTAAAGTCTACGAAATAAATAAGGAACACACTGATGTGTAAGATATAACTTGACTATTAGAAGACAATGAAAGCTTTCTATCCCATTTTTTAAAATTGCATACGCACACTCATTCATATATATTTATTTTTTATTTACTCAAGAAAAAGTTTGAAATGGTTTTTTTTCGGGGAGAGCGAGAGAAAAAAAACCTTTAAAACTTTTACAGGTTCTATTTTGCCATTTACGAACAAAAATCGTTTAAATAACAATGAAGCAAGAGAAAATGATGTATTTTACATGCTTGTTGTACAAAACTCTCTTTTTTCAGCCTCCATCGAAGACGCCAAACCTGACAGGGAAACCAATATCATTTTAATAAAATACTCGTAAAAATGCAAGTTCCGTTTACACGAGAAGACAGGTAATAAGCATAACATATAGTATGTTTAATATAATTCTCTCGTTAGAAAAGCTACTCCGATGATGATGATGAGTCGTTCGTCTTCACCTTGTTAGCAGTCTGTATTATCATCATCCAGGTAATAAGCATAACATATAGTATGTTTAATATAATTCTCTCGTTAGAAAAGCTACTCCGATGATGATGATGAGTCGTTCGTCTTCACCTTGTTAGCAGTCTCTATTATCATCATCCTTGTAATATTTCCCTTCATATATCCATTGCCATTGAATATCATCATAAATTTTCAGAATATTGGTACCACAAAGCACACAACGTAACAAACCCTTTTCCCCATTTGAAACTTAGTAATAATAATAATAATTGTTTGGTTTTCGTCAACGAGTGATTTTTTTCCTGGTACAAATTAGATATGCTCCATCGTATTTATCATGCCATTTGAGAAGAGTATTGTAAAAAAAAGGGGGTGTTGATAATAGAATCCGATACGTATTTAACTTGCTAGTTAACTGATGCCGGTTTTTTATCCTTTCTCTAAAAAATCCTCATTTTTTACCCCTTCTTAAAATAATCTCCCTTTTTCTTCTNTTTTGACTTTGTTTGTATCTCCATCTCTCTCTCTCTCTTTCGTTTTTTATCCTTTCTCTAAAAAATCCTCATTTTTTACCCCTTCTTAAAATAATCTCCCTTTTTCTTCTTTTATTTCGCTCTCTGAGCACTTTTATATCTTCCGAACCGTAATGAAACACGGTAGAAAAAAAAATCCTCCAAAAAAACAATATTGTATCGCCAAACCACTAGTGCTTTATATACTTTCAGTCTTCTCCGTTGTCGACGTCGTCCAGTTTTAAAAAACATTTCATCAGGTTAGGCCCACCCCCATCAGGAAAATGAGAAAAAGGAGTATGTACGCAAGGACATTACAAGGGGATAACAATGTATTTACTATTTTACTAATTCCACTTAACTCGAAAATTAATTCCGTGTATTTCCATTCAAACTGCCAGTAAAAACCAACAACAAAGTTGAGAGCGACTAGTTTGAGGAGGGTAAATGAGTACAACCTCCTTGAAAATGTATTAAAAGAAAAAATGTTGAGTACCGACCGACCAGTATAAATGAACGATAATACTGTACAGGTTCAGACAGACAGATAGAGAAAAAAAACTTGGGATAAGAGAAAAAAATACAACAACATCAGGGGAAAGAGAGTGAGATGAGAAGACCCTTTTTTCTTTCTCTTACACACTGGTTGGTATTCTAGTTAACTTGTAGTAAATACACCTATTTAAAAAGCCGTTTAGAGAGTGAGATAGATAAATGATACGTAAGATGAGCCTTTTTACCACGGATTATATGCATGCAAGCAAGCAGGCAAGCGTGTGCTATGGTGGAAGGATAGTAGGTAGGTAGTAAGTTCTCTTGATAATGATAAAAAACAAACAACAACGAACCATTTACAGCAAAACAATGTTTATGTTTTGAGCCGCACCCAGGTAATCTTTCAACATTTTCAGGGAAAAAAGTCAACATTTAAACTAAAAGCTCATCTATATACTCCGTCCGTCGTTTTCTCGCTTTTTTATTACTTCTTTATTGTAATCATATAAAAAGCATCGTGATGTTGATGATGATGGTAATGTGTCTGTATGCAAAGTCTGCATCAAGTTACATTTATGCCTACAACCTACCTACCTACCTTACCAACGCCACCACCGTGATTTTACACATAATAATATAAAAACTGACATGATGACGCGCACCAAGAAAATCACATTGTCTCAAGTTGGACAAGAAAATTAAACAAAAATACTCCTAAAACAGTTGTGAAAACGGTTTCTCTACGCAAAACAATCTCAATTTTAGTTTCTCCCTTAGAAGAAAAAAAAACGCAGAATGAACAGAGAAATCCTTAATTCCTTCGTCAAAGTCGAAAAGTGAGAAAGACACACCGTCATCAACCGCCGTCATTCAGCAGCAGCAGAAGAAGAAAAAGTCTGCCGTACCGCACACACAGACACAGACACGCTCATATATTCATTGAGACCACCACACACCGCATCACTTTTCGGGTATGGAATACATACCTCTAGACATAATTTTATAGACATATATAGGTATTCTTCTTTCTCGCTATACTTTTGTTTTAATAACATTTTATATGCACAGCTTTTACATCAAGAAAAAACTGAGATAGCTCGTCATCTTTGCTTTTTTTGCTTTACCAAGTAATACAACATTTTTCGTGCAATATGGGCAATGAAACTATAAAAGCAGCAGGATGTGATGCACTGCGTACAAAAATGTTTTAGCTAGCTATATAGCTTGACTTGAGGAACCTTTCAGCCTGTCTGATTCCTATTTAGTCTCTTAATTCGTTGTTGCTTCTTTTAATATATTTTTTTTTCGTTTATGGCCACCATCACCTTCACCACCACCAGCACGGCTGCTTTTATTTAGAAAAAAAAAACATGAGTTTTTTTCCTAAAACACGGTAAAAACCAAAATGCTTGTGTGTAGGTATACATGATAAAAAGCCAGAGAGAGAGAGAGACGTCCATCCGTCAAGCAAATTTAAGACAAGCTCTTAAAAACTTACAGCAAACAAGGTTTAATCAAACACAGGTTCAAGCCATGACAGGCAGTTGTAAAAGTTGAAGGGGTGCATCATCCTCGGTGCTGGTGAAGAGGCTAGTTTGTAAATTTTTTAATAAACTCGATTTCCTTCTGCCTTTATGGTTAAATGCCTATAAATGTAGAAGTGAAACGGTACGGCACATACATACATACATGCATACGTATGGGTATATAGACAAATCTCAACAAAAAACTATGAATAGAAAAGGCTCGTGCGATTACTCTACCCGCTTGTTTTATACCATTATTGCGTTCTACAAGTTGAAACTACATTGCAAAGAGATGATTTCAAAGTCAAGAATCTTGTAAAAACGCCAACATAATCACAGCCACAAACGGTATCGTCCCATTTTTTACTCTGGCGTGCTGGGTACCTTGCACATGCGACTGCGAGAAAGCTTTAGAAATATATAACCGGCAAATTTTCCTTGTCCTAGATACAGTTTTTTTGTAATAAAACGGACGCCCACATGATAAAAATATTACCTACTCATTTTGAAGAAAAATAAATAGCGGGTACACTCACACAATCAGTTGGAATCAAATCAACTTCAATTTTGTGAAAGCAAAGCAAAAAATTCAAAGAGATGAAAAAATTACCAAAATGAAAACTATACCAGATAACTTGGCGAAAACCTGGTGTAAAAATAACGAAGGTACTGCAAAATATGCAACAACCTACCACACACCTGCATTCTGCTATCAACATCTTGAACAGGAAACCTAAACCCAATTTGTTTTTGGTGGATGTATCAACACGGATTGCTTGTAATTTTCTCTTTGTACGTATTTCACAAAATAAAAAATACGGTCAGTGTCACTTTCCTTAGTCAGACATAGTGGTAATCAAAAGAATATAATAGGTACACACCGATGGTATTTTCATTTATCTTGATTCTTTCATCAAGTCAATTAAAAAATATGTAGGCATGTTATTTTAGAGAACATCTCTCAAACTTTTTACAGCTCTCCCATATCGTGCATTTGTATAGCGTTCTAAAAAAATTCACAAGTTTGAATGTTTTCAAGGCAGATAGATACTTGTTCATTTTTTTAGAAATTTATTTGTCATATTTTTACGTCGTTTGCTTTTTAGTTTCACAGTTAAAGCCTAAGTTATAGAACAGATAATAGATAATACTAACGTTTTAGAAACAGAACCATCACCTTACTGTTATTATAATTAACGTATGCGGATACAGATACAGTTATAAGTATTAATTAATGCATATTATACAAACAAAGTTGTCACAATTAAAATTGTAGGTTATTGCAGTTTTCAACTAAATTAAAACGATTGTTAACGGCATATACGTGTGTTTATATATTATCTTTCATCTACAGCATCATCCCGATATTTTTCTTTCTATGGTTTAAAAATTCGGTAGTTTTATGCATTTTACGTTATATCACGACTACAATTTAATGTTTCAGATGGCTCCTCAGGGAATAATCCAGAATTCTGACAGCATCGCATCAGTAGCTAGAGGTTTTTATAATGTAGATACGTAGTCAAACAAAGGGAAAGTATATACTAGTAGTGCAATATACCGTTTTACATTGCCACCATTTTATATCAAAAAAATCCCCCTCTCTCGTTTCGGAATAAAATATCTCAAACACTGATCAAAGTTTGAAGAAGATGGAGAGATGAGCAACAAAGAATAATTTGAGTCTACCACACGAATAAAAAAAGCTAACAACTTGGAGAAGTAGGAAACTGGAACTGTCATAAAGAACCGGATAGATAGCCAGTGTGCTAACATATCCTTAAAAAGCTTGGGGGTGATGCTGATGCAATATTTGATAAAAGAAAACAACAGTAACAAAGTGTGCGTAACAAAATCTGTACGTAAAAAAGCAAAGAGCTATAATATCAGCGTCGTATTTTCCCTGAAACATTTATGCATGTAACATGCAATCAATCGTTTTGTACCACACGTTTATAACCATGATCTCTCAAACATCATTTCCAAGAAAGGAATCTTAACGAATTTATATTTATTACTGTGGAGGAGCTGTTGTATCACAATAAAATATCATCATACCATTCTCGTCATTTTATATTTATCATTATCATCCATCACTCACTTTTTGTGGCTTATGCACCGTGCAGCGGAGTCAAAGTCAAAAATGCTTGCTGCATGAATATATATCTGACTCATAAATTATGACTCATATATGCAATTTGAACCTACAATAACATTTTATTTTTATGCTTACTTTTTTTCTGCTTTTCCTGATCAGAATTACAGATTAATACCTGACAGTATTTTAGGTTTTACAAATTTTTGAAAAGATCATTTTATTAATTTTCTTCTTTATTTATTTTGTCATATTTCAAACAAACCATTTGTTTTCTATTAAAAATATACTTTCCAATCATTTATATAATTCAATTTTTTTAGAGAACGTAGGCATAATCTTAAAGTGCTGAAAAGCTATATATTATCTATTTTGAAACTAAAATGTCAAAAAAGAATAATAAAATTATCTTAAAAAGAAATCTTGAAAATAATGACAGAAATAA
>JAHZMT010001087.1:0-10488 GCA_027743785.1 Sinhomidia bicolor
CCTCACAAAAACATCCAAATTTTTTTAAAAACACACAAAGCGACCAATAAAACACGAGAGTAGAAACACGACAATACGATGATACGCAATTTATTTTGACAACTTATTGATCATAGTATCTTTTAATTGATAACAAACTAATTTATATACGTTTTCCGTTATAACAAGAAGTACAAGTTGTATAATATTTTTGATTTTAAGTAATTAACCAGTTCTGGGACAAAATTACGGCATCCAAATAATTTAACTGATAATTATCAGTGATTTGTTATTATTATTATTATTTCAATTTTATGCACTTTTCATCAGTTTTTTTAAATCAGGTTTTACATCTATTTAGTACAAATGCGATGAAATATGGGGAACATAGGAGCTCACAATGATAATAATATAATTTGCAAAATAATTACCACGCAGAGGGGCCCCTGAAGAAAGAATGCAACTTTTCAAATTAGCATTCTTGTAGGTTAGACAATATTTACACAATATGCAACTTTGTAAATTAATTATTTATCTTAACATTTATAGCGGGCTTTTGGATTTTCAGTCGGCTTAGAATAGACTATCGGAGCTCTAGTAGTAAAAAAATCATATAAATAAATGCGTGAAGATTACATATTGAACAAAAATAATACATACAAATTAAATTGGTATTGCAAATTATTGCAATCAACTCTTTACTTATGGAATTTTCGATGACGGCGGTCCAAGTAATAACAAAAATGATAAACTACTATTCTAATCCTATTCTATCCCAATTACAAACACACAAAGACAAATTCAAGTAGAGTTGATTCAAAATCTAAAGTTGGATTTTTTAAAATTGACAAACCAACAACGACCTGTTAGCCACTAATTTAACGATGATACACCAGTGCAAAGTACATCGATACACGCTTCACTATATATACAAGTACTTAAATGGGGTCTAATAAACGAATATACGTGATTTTGGTAAAAATTAACGAATACATATGATGACTATCATAGTAAATGCGATGATGATTATGCCAATCTGTATATATATACATAGTATGCACAAATATCAAAATGTCAAAATCATTATAAAAGAGAACAAAGAGATGCAAATCTGAACGTAAACATTTTTTTTACGTATTTACAGATTTTACATTCGTTGTTTTCTTTTATAATGGTCCTGATTCAAGATAAAAACGTCTCTGATTCCGTATTCTGTCATTCAGTTCTCTTTACCACATATTATATTCAACATCTTCACCACCAAATGTAATAAAAAATCCAACAATTGTAGAGAACACGACGACATTACCTCCAAGAACGTACAATAGTGCTGACAGTGTTATCTGGAAATACAAACAAGAAGAAAATATTATAAACAATTAGTTTTTCACCAACATTAATTTATTATGTTTTCTCAAAGCACTATATGTAAACTAAACATACCACGTTTTGCCCGGCTTCTTTGCCCGGTGCTTGATGAAGAACTATAGGTAGACCAAATGCTGAAATGACAATACCCGTTGTAATAAATATGGCTAACTCCTGACAGGCGTTTGAGGGTCCCATTCCTGATGAACTATATCTTCTCGACAAGAGTATGGGAATCGGAGCAAGTAGATAAAATATGACTACGAAAAATGGCCACCAACTGGAAACGAGTAAAATATATGTAACGTGTTATCTAAAAGTAATATGATTGGTCTGCTGGAATATTAATTCTACTACCAGAGCACTGAAACTTACTTATTATTTGTTGCACAACCAACTACGAGAAGGGTCATGCCCACCGACCCAAAGAATGCCAGTAGAACCAGCCTGAAATTAAGTAAATTTCATTAAAATCATGCTTGCTTCGTTAAAAAGTATATAGGTTGAAGAAAATAAATAAAAAATTGGTTACTGAATAGGTAGGATAATTTCACTTACGCTGTATAATAGATGGGTTGATGTAAAAAATGTCATCCAAATTTTTAATGCGCACATGAAATAATAAAAAGAAAAGAATACAACAAATTAATACATTGTCACCGACAATATATTGTTTTTATCTGCATAATTGACATCCAAATTTTTAATGCGCACATGAAATAATAAAAAGAAAAGAATACAACAAATTAATACATTGTCACCGACAATATATTGTTCTAGCTTCTAATTGGTAATTGTTGTAACTAGCATTATCATGAAGGAATAAGGAAATTTACGGAATTCATCGCAGCAACAATTATTTTTACCGCACTTCATACTGAACAAAACATATTTCCCGTTTCAAATATTTTGCCGAAGATTTGATTCAGGCCAGGAGAAAACTTTTTTTGTGACATTATCTTTCACTTAGTAAATTAGGAAATGATTTTTTATGAGATTTTTTATTTTGCTATATATTAAAAAATATTGCTATTTATTATTTGTTCGTTCCTTCGTCGATAAAAACGCTAAAGAAAAGTATTAAGACAACCGTTTCATTAGTGATTTGATTACACTGTAATGTAATTCCTGGAAAAACCATAGAGGTAAAAAAAACCTCTCTAGTATTACCATTTTTCAGTCAAAGTCAACATCATACTAGCACCCATCATAATCAGCTTCAATTTACATATAATTATTATGTAGCGTCATTAGTTTATTGTAAAAGCATAGATTTACTAAAAGGCGCAGCTCAATCAAACTTACATTTCAGTCCTGCAGCCATGATATTCAAGAATTATTGAGATCCCTTTGTAGTGAATGAACAAATTTAATAATTTAGCAATAGTAATGCCAACGGCTTCACTTATTAATTCGTCAAGTGATATTACTGCACACGTTTTTTAATTAAATTTGAACTCATTGGGCGGTTACTACATTACATGTAGATTTTCTGTTAACAATTTTATTATTTTCCAATTATTGCACTCTAGTATTATCACTGCCCTCAGCAGCCCTGTCAAAATTCATACAAGCACAACAACACAAAGGTAACTTTTCTAAAGTTCAGAACTTGAACTTTTCTACCTTTTTCCAGTAAAATTTGGAATTAAATACAACAACAATGTTGATATATTGTGATTTATGGCTGTGTGACCAATATATTGCTGCTGTTCAATTGAGTAACAAGAAAAGTTTTTCAGCTTCAGCTGTTAGTCATCATCATCATCATCGTGTGTGTTTTGCTATTGATGTAGTAATGTTTTGAGAGCTTGATTTGATTGGGAGTGAACAAAAGTTGATTGCCCAACAGTTGCAGAGATAGACTTAGACTTGTATATGATCTAGCATACCTATATAACCAATTTACTTGGTGGTACACTTTTTGAATCAAATATTTTAAAAAAATTTCTTTGTTATGATTTTCGTTTCTCCATATAAAAGGTAGTCTGCTAGTCTGCTGTAATTTGTTGTCTTCCTTGCCTTTCGTCTTTTGACAATAATACGCTGTGCCCTGACAAGAAAGTCAACAAAATTTCCAGTACATCCAAAACTACCAATGTTTGGGTTCTCCGCGTGTGTAAAAAGTGCAAACCATTTTTTATGGTTTTCTCTCAATGTCTTGCCCTTTAGTTTGCTGCGCGTAATGCACAAGTACGCTTCCGCTTCTTGTCGCTTCTACTACATGATATGAAATTTCTATTATTTCTTTTTTCCTTACAAAAATGCTCTTTTCATATATGCCATAATACTGATATGCTCTACTTGATCAAAACAAGACAAAGTAGTCAACGAGAAAAATATGCTTTATCTGAACTTTTTTATGTATCATAATTATTATTATTATTGGTAACATAAACTAGAAAAATCTGCTATAATTTGCACCGAATGCAGTAATCTGCATTAAATACTATTAAGCCATCCTCCATATCACATCCAACAATCCATTAAAACTACATTATAGATAGTGGTTATCTTCTAAAGATGAATTTTCTGAATATGTGCTTACGTGAAAACGGTAAATCTTTGGGGGCGAAATGAGAATGTATTAATATTTAATATTTAGGTGTAGTTGTGTGAATGAATATATAAGTAACAGTAATAGTCCTTATTACTCAGAAAATGTCACAACCCAACCAAAATACCTCAAGTTACAATATGTATACATTAACTGTATACAGTTAGAGATTTCTGTATTTATGTACAAATAATCCCTTTGTACGGAATGTTGAATAATATGTCCTGAATAGAAAAAATTTAACAGGAAAGTTTAAAATGACAAGTTAAGTATACCTACCCAAAAAGTTCTTTTAAATAACACAGCCATGTCTGTTTATATAGGTTGAGTTGAACGTTAAGTATACCCACATTCTACAATAATTAATTAGTCCATAAACGCTCCTCAGTTAAGTGCAAACAAAAGCCCAAATCATAAAGGGATAGTTTAATAATAAACACGTTGTTCTGAGAAATTCTCACCAATCTCACCATGTGCATTTCCAGCTATCAGTCTATTGAGTCTATTCTGTTCTCTTCGTCCTTAGAATAATAACCCAACCTTTTTTGTTTACTAACCAGACCAAAGTACTTTTCCATGCTTAATGCTTTGAGCGTGCCATAAATTCTTTCTTTCCAACTGACTATTTTGTTCGGCTTGTTCATATAATTTCATGTAAGTTCACAGTTTCAGTTGGTCATTTCAGTCACATCATTAAGTAAACCAAATTCAACGTTCCCTTCACCCTTCTCCTTCTGACATCTGACAATGGAGCCTTGGACAAAGGAATTCTCATATGAAAAATTTACTGGAAAATGAATTTTGTTTAAATGCTGTTATTTTGTTGACAATGCATGCAACGAACGCGCATGGATGAACAATGAACATTTTGACGTGTAGAGAGATAGAGATAGCAGAGAAACCAACAAAGTAGCAAACTACACAACAAACTATATATGTATAACGTATTTTATACGCTTCACAAAATCCCCTTTTCTCCGAGCTGAGCTTGAGCTTTCTTCATCATCATTTTATATTACTACTACATTACTAGCTATTATACCGCTACGTTGTTCTTGTTGCTTACTGTTGTTCAGTTTACGTTTGGTTTTTCATTTCAACTCGTCACAATCAACATCAGCATTTCATATAGTCAGCAGCAGCCGCACAAGCAGCACAGCAAAATACAATGACTCAGGAGATCCATTAGCCTTTCAGAATTGGAAGCACGTCTCTCACCAATCTCCTTTTCGACGCCAAGTCTACACTCTCTCCCTGTTTCTCTCAACAGCTACACGTATACACTTTTCGCTCGGACCGTTCATACACTATTTTTTTGTTGCTGTGGGTTACACTCACGCCAAAATAACAAAAAAAAAACTCCTCCAAAAAATTTAAAGGTACGTTTCAATTTAATTTTATCGAGTTAAATAATCATGCAATTTTGAAATTTAAATGTAGCATCAACTTGGTAAAACATTTTTATTGGAGGTGCGTTGACTCAGCAAGAAGTGCGATAAACTTTGGTAGTAAGTCCAACTGTTATTTTTCCTACATGGTTGGTTTGTTTGATGAGAATCTTGTTCTCTGTTCTATGTGCTGTTTCTCTCTCTCTCTCTCTGACAGATAGGATAGGCGAATAAACATTAAGAAAGAAGTTGACTTTTTGGAGAGAGTGAAGTTGGCAAAATCATTATAATTTTTACATCATAAAAAAGTATCAAATTAGAAGAAGAGTAGATCTTCCTCCTCCTGGATAGATCCAGCAATACTGAATTGACTTCATATTGTAGTAAAAAAAGTGAGTATAGTTAGTATAGAAAAAGCCGGAGAATTTTGAGTAGAGAAAGAGAAGGAGAAATAGTTTACGTTACGTTTTATTATTATTGCATATTACACGTCGGAGAAGCAAAAGGAGTGCATCATCATCATTGTATCGTCGTCGTCGTCATCTGCATTATTTTTGCTGGTAAGATTTTTTTTAAGTATATAATTTGACTTTGTGCATTGTGTGGCGAGTACAGTGTTGCTCCTTTTTTCATGGAGGATAGGATAAACTTTGGCTGGTGGTCATTATCATTTTTCGTAAAGTCATCGTCGTCATACGAAAGAATCATCCTGTTTCTCATTCTTTCTTCTCTGTCATTCACACAGTCATATAAAAGTCAGTCAGTCAGAGAGTGAGTGTGAGGATTTGTAGGGAGAGAAGGTGTTCGATTATTGGGAGCATTTAAAATAATTTATTTTGAAATTTGCGTACGTCCGTTCTGCTGAAGTGTTATTTGAGGAATTATAAATTATTTAAATTAGTTTCTGGTCGGCTTTAAGTAAGTACCAGTTACGTTTCATCATTCCATATCCTGTATCCATTCCCATCAAATGATCTATGATTTAAATCAGTTTTTTAGACTGGTTCACTTACTGTGTCTTGTTTTCAATATTACAAGGAGAGATTTAAAATTAAATTTTTGTTTATCTTCTAATTTGTAAAAATTGGTGCTTTTTCATTTCTAGATATTCAAGTTGCGCGTGAGCTAGTGTCAGTTTAAGAAAGTTCTAACATATAAAAGGAAGCAATTTTCCGTCAATTAACATCATGGCCAAGTAAGTTTTTAAAAACTATATTTAATATTTATCAGTTTTTTACCGAGTCATTTAGATAACAACTTTGTAATGCAAAACCTTACGTAATTTTAGTCGAGACGATTTAGCGGAAGCTATCTTGAAGAAGAAGGATAAACCAAACAGACTAATTGTTGAAGAAGCACCCTCAGATGACAACTCTGTGGTTGCCCTTTCTCAGGTGATTTAAAACTCTTTTATTGCAAAAGTTAAATGACTGAAATGTGTTCTGTCGAAAGTTTTTGAATGTATTTTATGCTAACGGTTTTCTAATCTTTATTCTACTTTATTCTTTGTATGACTTGTGGTTTCAATTAGACTGCCGTGCCGGTTTTGTATGAAGAATTTCTGTATATTAACGCAAATTACTGTACATAGGTAAAACTTTGATTGCACGTGCTGTTGCAAATGAGACTGGAGCATTCTTTTTCCTCATAAACGGACCTGAAATCATGAGCAAGTTGGCCGGAGAGTCGGAGTCTAATTTAAGGAAAGCTTTCGAGGAGGCCGAGAAGAATTCACCATCAATTATCTTTATTGATGAGTTGGATGCCATCGCTCCAAAGCGTGAAAAGGTATATTCCATTTTACTGTACTTTGTATTTCTATTTATGTTAAATCTTATTGTATTTCATTCATAATAATTCGTTTACTTGGGTGTATAGACTCATGGAGAAGTCGAACGGCGAATTGTTTCTCAACTTTTGACTTTAATGGATGGTCTTAAACAAAGATCACATGTGATTGTTATGGCTGCTACAAATAGGCCAAACTCAATTGATCCCGCTCTTCGTCGATTTGGTAGATTCGATCGTGAGATTGATATCGGTATCCCAGATGCCACTGGAAGGTTAGAAGTTCTTCGCATTCATACCAAGAACATGAAGTTGCACGAGGACGTCGATCTTGAAAAGGTTTGTTGATTTTTTAATGTACAAATTTTAATGAATTTTTGGTTATAAAAATTGTGTATAAACAATTTTTTGACATTTTTTACTTGTGTAGATTGCAGCTGAGAGCCACGGACATGTTGGAGCTGATTTGGCTGCCCTTTGCTCAGAGGCTGCGCTTCAACAAATCCGTGAGAAGATGGACTTGATTGATCTTGAGGATGATCAAATTGATGCCGAAGTTCTTAACTCGCTCGCTGTAACAATGGATAATTTCAGAGTAAGTTTACAGACCAACAAAGTACTCAGTTTGTTGATTGTAATATATATGCTGGTACAACAGTCATTATACTTTACATTCATAATTACAGTACGCTATGGGAAAGAGCAGTCCAAGTGCTCTCAGAGAAACTGTTGTGGAGGTTCCCAACGTGTCCTGGCAAGATATTGGTGGTCTGGAGAACGTCAAGCGGGAACTCCAAGAATTGGTGCAGTATCCTGTTGAATATCCAGACAAGTTTCTTAAGTTTGGAATGCAGCCATCTAAGGGTGTGCTGTTTTACGGTCCACCTGGTAAGTTGGAAATACTTAAGAATTGAACTATTGCAAACTTATATGTACAAAAAAGGAAGGACCGTCATCATAATGTGCTATGTCTAATATGTATAATTCATAGGTTGCGGTAAGACTCTTTTAGCTAAGGCAATTGCCAATGAATGTCAAGCAAATTTCATCTCTGTGAAAGGACCTGAGCTCCTTACCATGTGGTTCGGTGAATCTGAAGCCAACGTTCGGGATGTTTTTGATAAGGTAAATAGTGATGATCTGAGTAATCAATCGTATACATTCCTGCATACGAGTAAGAAGTAGGAAATAAATGATTATGTAACTGTTTTGTAGGCTAGAGCAGCAGCTCCTTGCGTGCTTTTCTTTGATGAGTTGGATTCCATTGCAAAAGCTCGAGGAGGTAATGTTGGTGACGCAGGTGGTGCAGCTGACCGTGTCATTAACCAAATTCTAACTGAAATGGATGGTATGGGAGCAAAGAAAAACGTTTTTATCATTGGCGCGACGAATCGACCTGGTAAGATAGTATATTAATATGTATTTAAAATCTAATATATATCTACCTTGTTTCATTGGCCTGGAGTTACAAACTTTTATTTATTTGATAGATATTATTGACCCTGCTATTCTTCGTCCTGGACGTCTCGATCAGCTTATCTACATCCCACTTCCCGATGAAAAGTCCCGGGAAGCAATCTTCAAAGCGAATCTAAGAAAGTCCCCTATTGCAAAGGACTTGGAACTTACATACTTGTCCAAAGTTACGCACGGTTTCTCTGGAGCTGATATAACAGAAATCTGTCAGCGTGCTTGTAAAATGGCAATTCGCCAATCCATCGAGGCTGAAATTCGCAGAGAGAAGGAAAGGGCGCAGAACCCAGATGCCGCTGCCGCCATGGATGTAAGTTTTTTGCTACAATCACGCTGTTGTACTAGTTAGTCATGCAATTTAAAACGTTAATTAAACTTAACATTTTCGCTTTTCTTACATTTCTTGCAGACTGATGACGATGATCCAGTTCCTGAAATTACAAAAGCTCACTTTGAAGAATCGATGAAGTTTGCTCGACGATCTGTTTCGGATAATGACATTAGAAAGTATGAAATGTTCGCTCAGACACTACAGCAGTCTAGAGGATTTGGAAATAATTTCCGGTAAGATTATTTATTTCTACAATGTTGCATGTTTATGTGTTAGTGGCTCAATGAATAGTCTATTCACTTACTTTGATTGTTATGAAAATTAACTCTTCTATATTTTCCTCTTTTTACAGCTTCCCTCAATCAAATCAACCGAACCAGCAAGGAAACAACCCGGGTCAAGGAGGAAACTTCCAGGAAGATGAAGATGATTTGTATAGTTAGATTCCAAAAAAATGTACGAAAACACAAAGTGGTTTTTCATGTAAACTAAAAACAAAACTTAGGTGAATTCTTAAAGATTTAAAAATTTAGGTGCACTTTGTATACATACATTTGTCAAATCCATAAGTACTACAACTGTAAGAGAATAACACTAAAATGCGTGATTCGAGTATTACTAGTTTACTTCCATCTTCGTTTCTCACAATTTATTAAACTCGAACACTTTCTTATATCTACGTAGTTCATTAGTTGCTATTGTTTAACATAAATATGAAAAGAATTATTAAAAAAACGTATGTTTGTGTTTTTGTTTTATCAATTTTCCACCAAGTGTGTACAGTACATAGTGTGTATAGTCTGTAACATTATTATTAATTAATTTAAAAATTCCTAGCCCGTTATTTGATGATTGAAATCTGAAGTAATAATTTTTATGTAAGATCGATATATGTTGATAAGATGAACACAAGGAATACAATGATTTAATATGGCAAAATTGCCGGTGACATGATTGAAGCACAGTTTGTATTTTAATTTAATGTCTGTTAATAATAATAATAATAAAATGCGATGGAATAAAAAAATGGATAAATCTAAAGCGTTACAAACAAAGACGGTTTTAGTAAATGTTTTTTTAAATACACTTTTTTATTATCATCTAATAGGTAGATAGTACACATTTACTTCGTCAAATTATTATTTTTTGATGTCATGCATTTTTTATGATTTGTTTCATTATTTAATTTTACACCATTTTTTTACCATTTAATGTAATATGTGGTTGTGGTTAAGTTTGACACAAATTGGACATGGACACATGAAATTAATAGTCTACGAAAGACTATTTCAACAGTTACGCACATAAAAGGGATGAATTTTACTCAAATAAAGTTGCACATCACCATTTTGACCATTATACCAAAAAATAAAAAATTAACTCATAACTACACTAACTGTTAATGTTTCTACAACACGGGTCGGCTATAAAATGACCAAAAAAAAGAAATTAATAATAATAATTATTATATTTCCATGAATTGTATATGATGATAATGCATAATAACACGTAACAGCAGCAGCAAAAAAATCAAATTGTAAAAGTTGATTCCGACTCTTCATCTGTTCTTCCTGTTTTCACTCAGTCTTACCATTTTCCTGTTA
>JAHZMT010001088.1:0-13429 GCA_027743785.1 Sinhomidia bicolor
CAAAGCTTGCAATATGCTATATGGGTACATACAAGAAAGGATTCATATTTGTAGAATCATCGATCGATTTTTGCTACAATTGCGTTTATATAAGAGGAAAACATGATTGATGTGTTATTCCGTAGAGGCTAAACGAATTTTAAAGCACTTGAAAAATCATATATATGAGATTAAACAGATGTATAAGTAAGAAGATTAATTGGATGATAAGTGGTGACGATAAGACTTGGTTTGTTATGCAAAACATAATACTACAAATTCATCCATCCATTTAAAACAGCAATTTTTACAGAGTTTATATCACTGCTTGCATGTGCATATGTAGGTAACTTAAAATAGAAAAGGAGAAGGGAAACATTTGGCAAAAGGTTAATAATCAAACTTTACGTAGGTACGTGGGCGGTCAAGATAAGCCAATTTTTGTCTTGCGTTGCCCCCAGGTTATCACAACGCATTACATATTATATTCAAATGCCAAGCTCATCATTAATATGCCTAGATGAAAGCGTATTGCAATTGAAACTTGAAATGTGTTTTTTTCTCAATTATCCCATTTTGGTTCTTTTAGCTTTTAGCCATTTGATTTGAAAGCTGCACTCTTTAAGTAATGTATGATGCATTGAAGCTTTCTGAACAATTGTGGTTAAATTACCTGTCAGTAATTGCGTGATGTGCAAATTATGGCAATGTGAAGTTTATGGCTACAAACACATTACTACGTCAATAGCAATTATGCAATCGACTCAGTATGGGAAAGTTCAATGCAGTAAACAAAACGAAAATTTATGTAAAAACGACATGCAAAATTTTCTTTGCACTTTTATCATTGCAGTAAACACGACACGAAATAAGTCTAATAATAATTATTGATTTTTAATTGACTATATTGACCATGCATGTTTAAAAAACTGTTTTTTTATTCATTTTGGTCTCTCCAAAGTTCTGCCGAGGAGCCCATCCTGATTGAATTTGGAAGTTGCACAGAGGGCAACTACACATGGCTACTGAGAAGAACTGGATAGTAAGCCCAACTCCGAATGTTTAAATGTCAAAGTCAAAACCATTTTTACGAGTGGATTAAAAGATACATGTCGTCTCCGTAATAGGTTGTAAAATATTTAAAACTTAGATTGAATTTGGAAGTTGCACAGAGGGCAACTACACATGGCTACTGAGGAGAACTGGATAGTAAGCGTAACTCCGAATGTTTAAATGTCAAAGTCAAAACCATTTTTACGAGTGGATTAAAAGATACATGTCGTCTCCGTAATAGGTTGTAAAATATTTAAAACTTTTACCGTAGCTTCCTTCTTACATTCCAATTATACTATATTAAGTAGATGATTCTTTAAAAAATAAATGTCAAAAATACAGTCACAAATTATACTTTTGCAAGCGTGACATCAGCAGAACTTTGTATAATGCATTTATTTCTGGACTATGTATAAGCATGAGTTTCAAACAATTTCACAATTTACTTAATAATAGCATTTATGTATGTACTATTCATTTGATATTTCGCTATTTCCACTGACGTGTAAAATGCAGTCTATGTTATCATCAACAACATCAACGTCAGCGTTCAAACCAGCTCAAATTCTCTCTTAGCCGAGTTATGTTTACAAAAATTACAACACAATAAAAAATATGGGACACTCTAATCATGAACCTGACCTAAAACCAATATCAATGTTACCGCACCTTTGTGTGTGAAGGAAATATAGGTTCAGTGAGATAAATAGTCAGCTCGGTTTGCTATTTTCCAGAGAGCGAGCTAAAGTATCGGAATGGTGTCTTATGCCCTTGTATTTTCTTTCCTCCACAGAAGAAGAATAAGAAGAAGGCAAACAAACGTTTTATTTCTCTCCGTTCACTAGACAAAAAAATTATTGGGTTCTCAGAAATGTCCCGTCTATTCCCTGTCCCGTATATTTTATTTGAGTACCTACCATAACCACCAACACTCACCAACCTCATCAATTTTTTTTCGGAAGTCAACAGTCACCACAACAGACTATATGGCAAAAACAGTCACGTACCACCAAGCTATGTAATCCATTATTAACGCTAAATCCAATATTTATACCGTTTGTTTTTGACATTGACCGTATAATACAAAATACTAACTCCGTTTATGTTGCTATAAAATAATGAAGGTGTACACATATATTTTGCATTCCTCCACGCGCTGCTGCTATTCATTTCCACCGAAAGCGACTTAACTCCGCTCCGGTAACGAAAATCGTCATAAAATTGTTTTCATTCTATAAATGCGTATAGGCAGTGGTCACCGGACATTGGATTTGTACTATGAGTTGCTTGCTATATAACTTAACTCATTATTCTGTTGTGGATACGGTTGATGATGTCCGTGAAATTTATATATTGCTTGCTACATAATGCACGTTGGGGCCCACCTCAGCAATTTAACCTTCCAAAAGCGTACCTATTTGTCTCTACCCTCTTTATGTTTCAACCCACCAGCAAGCAAAGAAAATTCATACAATGTACTACTCACCAGTAAGCACACCTGTCCTGTCCTCTTCCCTGGCTGATGTGGTCAATTAGCAATGGCAATGGACAAAGAACCTAACGGGACATCGTCATGGAGGAGTTGAAGGAATATACATACTGAGTGACTCCTCCATGGATGGAGTAGTCAAAGCTTCCTCCACTCCATATTAACGTTGTCTTTCTGTGTACAAAGTATGTAAAACCGCCCTAGTTTGTCTATCTTTGTATGCATAGTTATACGCAGTTACTGTACTATCTATATCTTCATTTGAACGGTTTATAGCTATTCTTTCTTATAGGAGCATGCAAAAAATTATGCTGCAAGGTCTGTTTTATTTCTTTTATAGTTCACAGTCATTGAAGCAATATGAGCTACACACACATAAAGCACACGACAATTCGTTTCGGTGTATAAAAGTGCTTGCACGATAAATTGGAAAATGCCACGTTTGTGTCTTTTCATATTCCACGGCTTTTGATAGACCAACAGTTAAAATTCAGAGTTTGAACGGGGAAGGCGTGGGTGCTGTTGTGTTAATGTGTGTTTTTCATTAAGTATTTTTATCATGAATAAAATAGTTTGTGTCAGTATATGGGTGAATAAATAGTATAGTTTACAACAACATGCCTCCAGCTAAAAATTGCAACAGCTTACTTCCCGGGAGCTCATCCTCTGTATCTCTGAATGAGACTCCCAACGAAGAAATCAATTACGATTCCGACATTAGTGAGGATGACCACGCTATTGCGGAAGGCGGCCAGATGAAGGTTTTGCCGTTGAAGTGAACACACTCACCGGAAGCACATTTAACATCATGATTCATCCCTCGGATACTGTAGAAGTGCTAAAAACTCGAATTGCTTTTCAAGAAGGAATATCTCCAGCAGATCAAAACATTTTGCTGGATAGCACAACAGGATGCAGTAATAACGCGACTGTACAAGAGCTAAACATTGATCGTAATTCAAAGTTAACGTTGGTCACTAATGTGGCAAGTGGAGTGCCTTTCAAAACAATAACATCATCAACTGCAGCGCCGGGAATGCCAGATAGTTACTGTGGTCCACTAATGGGTGGTGGCAGGGAAGGCGAAGATCCTCTACAAAGCTCTTCACCATCGTTTAAGCTTGCCCCAACAATCAAGAGAAATTATCATAACAGTAACAATAATGGCAGCAATAATCATTGCAGTAACAATCAACAGAAACACTCGTCCTCATCTTCGTCGTCATCACTTCGCCTCCCTAAAATACTTACTACGAGTGCATACCTGGACAAAAACAGTAATATAGTCAACAGCAATGGTGGTATCAACAACGGTGGTTCCATGCATAAAAATGGACAGGTTGAAAATCATCAGCAGAGGCCCAGATTGGATGAAAAAGAATGGATGAAAAGTTTATTCAATAAGGTTGTAAATCAAAATGAGGAGGACGGAGCATCAGAGGATCGTAACTGCGATGATTTTCATAACGGTGCAGCTAAAATCGTAATTGATATAGATTCAACAAATGGTACCAACAGAGACGGCATTTCCTCCACTACCACCACGACTACTACTGCAGTCCATCCTCCACATGGAGCACGCGTATCTACAAGATACATTGGAACAAAGTATTCACCTGAGGAAGACGGCAGTATACTTGTAGTGCAAGGAGATGACGGAGTCATTTTAATAATTCAAAAGAATACGGACCAAGTCCTGGAGGACACGTATAATGACAATAACAATAATAGTAAAACAAATCGTTTCACTAATCATGAAAATAACCGTGGTCGATTCGGTCAAGTGGGTGATGATGAGGGAAGCAGGGGCGAAGCGATAAATGGAAGGATTGGAAGATTGGGAAGATATACGCAAAGTAATACCTCTACAAATACGGAAATCAGTGTGGACTCATCAATGAGGGGTGGTAGTAGTTACCGTAAAAGTCGATATCAGCAGGATAACAAATTGGTGCACGATAAAATTAAGGAGAACGCAGTGACTCTGGAAAAGATGAGACAGGTTAGGAGTATGATGGCACAGCAGAAACGGGTAAGAAGTAGCATTAAAGACAATCAAATTGTAGAGGAGCCGTTGGGATCTGGATTAGAGTCAACAGTAAAAACGGTGGAGGCAACGAAAACGTTAGAATTTCCAAAAATTTCGGAGGGCATGTTTCGCGGGAGTAAGCCGTTGGGAGTCAAAAACGGTGGAGGAGTTGGTGGGGGTGTTGGTTATAGAAGTCGGGGCGGAGTGATTATGGGTGGAGCAAGAAAGAGTGCGGTGGGAGGAAGGGGGAAGAATTCGAGATCGATTAATTCGAGCAAAATGTCATTAAATAGGTTGATTGCAGAATTGTATCTGCAGACAAAACGAAAGGATCGACACACATTTCAGCCAGGACAACCGCCTTATACAGATCAGCAGCTACTGCGTTATGTACAGCTAAAAACGGCTATATTGCTGGATGAGCAAAAGTAAGTTTTAAAATAAATTATAAATGTCATTATCTCAAGACTACATTTTCGAAGTTTGCAATTTTATTTGAAATTTTTTTTAGGAAAAACAAAACAGAACCATGCTCGAAATGCCAACTGGACGATGACTGGTCATTTAACGAAGCGTCAACTTATTTAGTACCAACAGTTGTTATGAACCGATACAAAAGGTTTGCCAACGGAAGAAATTCAAAAAGTCTTGATAAAGGAGATAACGAGGAAGAGGACGTGATAACGCAAGCAGCTAATTTAAGGAGAAAGTCATTGATTCCCGTGGTGGTATCCTCAAAATCGAACAATAAAAACGGATCTAATCCACTAACTGTGATGACAAATGGAGGAACAGGAAGCGGTGGTGGTGGTGGAGGAAGCTACATTCCTAGACTTGTTCTTGTTAATCGTGAACGAGAAGCAGAACCCGGGGTAAATAGAAACAATCCTTCTTCTGTCGCTACAACGGCGTCCACAATTTCGGGACGATCCTCCAGCTCGATGCTTACCAAGGTCAGTAATGGAGCTTATCGATTTAGTAGTAGTAGCAGCAGCAATGGAGGTCAAAATAACACTAATAAAAGAAAAAGTAACAAAGGACAATATGACAATGATTGGAACGACGAAGAACAAGTGGTCGTCAATGAGGAGGATGACGACGACAATGACTGCATGTACGACACTACAATAATTATTACAAACAATGGAGTCGGGTCTCCTCAAACACTTGGGAATAATGGTCGTCCTAATAATTGGAATTGTGGTGGTGGTGGTAGACCAACGTTTAAAGTAAACCCAAAAATGTACTATTCAAAGAACATGAATGTCTCTGGGAGAACCTCATCATCACGTCCAGGTATATAATTTATCATCAGTAAACTTAATTACCTATTAGAATTAGAGAGGCTTTGCGCGTTTATTTGCCAATATCAGGCATTGGCGATTGCCAAAAGTCACTCGTCATAGGTTTAGATTATAATAAGAAGAGGACATTATGAACATATTATTTTGTAGAATTTGCATTTACAAAGATTTTTTATGGCTTTCTCTCGTAATTTTACTAAGCTAAAAAGACCATATACTTTGTGTACAAAAATACTTGAAAATATAATCCTAACGGGTAAAGCATTTGGAGGCTATTGTCTCCAATTTATTATTACCTATATCATTAAAATTGTGGAACAATACAGCATATAAAAAACCGCAGTTATTGAACAAGTATTAGGTTTATTGAACCGACATGCGACAGAATAGCAAATTAGCATTACTAACGTGCATATAAACGAAAGTAAGATGGAGTTTCTTCCTACATTGAAACATCTCTAACATAAAAAAATATTTATGCAAAATAACTTGTACGCTTTGTGCATCTGCATTGCATCCACTAGCATTTATTAATTTACATTAAACAATGTCTATAGGCAAACTTCATTTAATATAGCAATTTAGCCTTTAGTTTTTAATTGCGCAATTGCGATAGACAACAGAAGACTTGTAAAATGAAGAAAAAATAGCAGAATGCTATAAAAATCAAAAAAAAACTGGTGAACAAACACAGTTTTGGTTGATTGATCCTTCAACCTCCTAATCAACTGTCTAAATTAGCATGTTTCCAATTTCTTAACTTCCAAAATGCTTTAAACTGTTCTCTAGAAATTCCCCCTACATTAAAGTCGTCCAGTTAATATTTATAGAGTGAATTAGTTGAAACTAGGCAGCCAGTCGTTCCATCCAGTCGAGTCCGACCGAACTTGGTAGGTTTGGTAGAATTTAGTAAAGGCACAACGAGCAAATCTTTTAAACAGATGACGAAAGTTAATAGCTCAGAAAGTTCTTCCAGCTCAAATTCAAAATCCTTACCGGGTGGAAAGAAAGGTGGAAGTGGTAGTGATAAGCCGCCTCCAATGGTTCAAAGTGGGTGTTTTGCTTTCAATAATTATTACTTTTTTTTAAATTCTGGTCCATATAATAGTTATAGTTTAACGATTTTTATTGATATGCTAGTTTAACTTTTCATGTGATTGACTGACGCTATTATATTAGGTTCCAGTAAGGCTAGCAGCGCGGCCAAGAAGGGTTCCGTTCGATGCCAAACATGCAAAAAGAAGGTGGGAATAGCGTGTCGTTACCAGTGTCGCTGCGGGTTGACGTTCTGTTCTGTTCACCGGTATCCGGAGACGCATGAATGTACGTTTGACTACAAGACGGAAGGACGAAACAAGCTTCGCGAGAGTAATCCAGTGATTGTTGCTCGCAAAATTCAGGAAATATGAGAAGGGAGACTTATTTAGTAACTGGAATCCAGTTACTGGATACACGGGGGAAGATTTCTTTAAATTTATGGACTAAAGAGTGAAAAAGAATACGAGACGTAAAAATAAACTAATAAAAAAAAATCTTAATTAATGATGAGTATCAAACATCATCAGATCTTGTTGGAAGTTACGGAATTGCTATAAAATCAATTGTTTTCTTATATGTCAATCAATTTATTAAAAGATAGTTGTTTATTACATAATATTAAAAATTACAATGTACATGAACATACAGTATTTGCGTGCTATGTAGTATAAGGTGTTTACATTTGCAATGATTGTTATTATTATTATTAAATTTTATTAAAGACGAACAAATAATGGCGTTGTAGCACTATAATAAAAGGAGTAAAGGCTTTAAGTTATGTACGTTCTTTGGTTAAAGTTTAAACAGTTAGCTTCAAATTGTACTGCATTAAATACAAAATGCTTTCATTTTTCGTCAATCAATCTAATCAATCAGTTTCCAGGTTCATATTTCATATTCTAGTACCTGCGTACCTGCTACAGTGTGCCTGTGAGCATAGGCATACTTTACACGTCAGATCAGAGTGCCCCATCTGCTTTGGCGCAGCTTAACATTTCATGTCTTTCCACGTTGTTTTCTATAGAAGAGTGCATGTGTTGTTATTATAGTGTTCATAAACAGTTTATGATAAACTTTATCATTAAAAAATAAATGTGCATTCATCTAAACTGGTTTAATTTTATAATTGTTGAAAATTTCAACTAAAAATAACCTTTTCAGGTGCCAGGACCTTGTGATTTGCTACTGTTTTTAGAAAACAGCTTTATTTCACCAGCCAGATAATATGGGAAAAGGAAAGGGTCAAAGGTTTTCCAAAGGTAAATGAAAATGAACTGTTAGGTTTTAAAGAGAATGGAGAAAACAGTGTGGTTTGTTCATTGGCTTGATTGCTACGATTGACGATATTTTTAACCTTTAAATAGGGAAATCCAAGAAAGACACGTGGAAGAAATTACAGCATCCAGACTTGGAAGATTTCTTAAAGGAGCAGCGTGAGGACGAACGTTTGGGAATTAAGGAAAAAACTGATGATCAGTTATTTATAATCGACCAGGATGGATCAGATGCATACTTTAAAGCTGCAGTCGATAATCAGCCTAGAAGGCAAACTAGACTAAGCAAATCAAAAAACAAGGAGGGGCCGCTGGTGGATTTGTCTAGTTTAAAATGTCTTCAGATTTTGAAACCACATTCGGCTGTAAAGGATCCAGTTATAAAAAGGTATGCAAAGTTAAACTGATAATGGGTAATATTCTATTTAATTTTATTCTCCAAAATTTAAAATACGGTCGAAAGGTAACATGTGTCCATTTTAACAATTTTCGTTTAGGAATCGGACACGATTACCCGGAGAAAAGAAAAGCAAGGACATGAAACTTAAAGATGAAATTCGGCGCTATAAAAAAGAACAAGTGAAAATACAAGCTGCAGATTCGACAACGACAGAACCTGAAGTTGTTGACCCATGGTCAGCTCCTAATCGTAAGTACCTTTGTCACTGTCGCAAAAAATACCTAGTTTTCATTGTGGTAGCCTTACTTTTATAAACAAATTTGTTTTATATGCTTTCTATAGCCAAGTCGGTTGAATCAGTTTTGACAAATGAGTGGTTATCAGAGGAAGCCAAACGAAACTTGCTACGTAATCGCTCTGTACACAAGATTAAGAAACAACCTACTCAACTTAAGGCTATTGAGACTCCTCATCCAGGTTTATCAGTTAATCCTTCGTTTACGGATCATCAAGATATTCTTCGAAAAGTGGTTGAAATCACTCAATCAGAAATTAAAAAAGAGCAGAAGCTATTACGCGCCACGGCAGTTCCAAAAGACGCTAAAATAGAAGAGTCGGAAGACAATGTTGATATCAAGGAGGAAATTGAAATCAAATCAGAGCCAGAGTCTGATGATGACGACTCTAAAAATGGTATATTAAGATCCAAACCAAAAACAAGACAGCAAAAGAGAAAAGCTCGTGAGCTAAATGAACAGCAAAAAGGACAAAGAGAAGCTAAGGAAAGACTCAAAATGGAAGCAGATGTTTTCCGTATTAAGAGCATTAAGAAACAAATTGTCCAATCCGAGAGTCAGTCAAAGGAAAAATTACAAAAGAAAATTGATAAGAAAGTTCATCATGAAAAGTTTGGTCAACTTGACTTGAGCAGAAACAAGTATAAACCGTTGAAACCGAATCCCCTTCTCAGTGACGAAATGGGAGGATCTCTTTTGACTGACGCGAAAAATAGCATTGCAGATTTGACACTGGAGAGATTTAAATCTTTACAGAGGAGAAATTTGATTGAACCAACAGTTAAACAAAAGTATGGTCCACAAATATTATTTTCTTTTTTCCCATATAGAATGAGGTACATATTTCTAATTAAAATGCATTAATGTTTACACTATAGAATGATCAGAAAATACAAACTAAAACGCTATCAGAGACCAAGTGAGAAAATGGAATGGGAGGTTACAGGAATGTGGAATGGAGAAAAGCTGTTGAATCCAGGAGACCGAAAGAGACGGGGTGGACGAGGACCTCCACCAAGAAGGCGGCGATAGTTTGATACTTTAATATATATACCTATTAGTACATTTATACATTTAGTATATTATGAGAATTACACAATATATTACAAAGTCGTCTTCTAATGCGGTTTCCTGTAAAAAATCCCTTTAACCAATACCGTTTTTCCTTCTCAAGACATTTTTTTATTGTCTTTGAAAATTTATGTATAAATAGACGCTAAATATAACTCGTTGGTTTGGTTTATTTTATGTATATCTTTATCTTTATATACATATATGTATGTATTCGTAAGTTGTGGTTGTTTTTGTACACGTCGGATACCATTCGAACTGAAATTTGTAATGCGCTATTGACATTGACGAAACTATATAAATAAATAAATTTAAATCTAAAGCGTTTAGTCTCTTTAAGTACTTTACATCCAGTCTCTAGTCCAGAAAAGTGCCTGAAAATGAAATCATATTTTACGCTCTTTGCCCTGGTGGCAGTATGTATTTCCTCATCGTCAGCACAGTGGCGACAACAACAACAACCGTATAGCAGAAGCTCTTGTGGAAACTGTGCGTGTCCCGACGAAAACAAGCCATTCTGTGGAACGGATGGACGTCAAGAAACTACCTACCGTAGCAAGTGCCACCTTGAATGTGACCAAGGATGCAATGCAGGTAAAAATTTACAAATTTGCTATTCAATATCAAAGAAATATATGTATTTGTTCACATCATTGCTTATTCCCCAAACGTAATGTTGCTTTTCCAGGTTTACGAGTAAAATTTGAAGGTGTTTGCGCTGAACCTTATGTAGAAGGCATAAGGGGTTCTAAAAATCTTGGTGGAAATAACGGTTTCTCAAATTCGTTGGGATCATCATTTTCACGACAGCCAACCAGACGGCCAACACAACCTTTTCGTACAACACAGCGACCCTATTCCCCTGGTTTTCAGACTACTAGAAGCCCATATCCCTCTAGAAATCCTATTCAAACTACCATAAGACCTAATTTTTCCGGTTATACAACTACAACAAGACGAACTTTATATGCTCCAAACTCTCCTCAAGAGCCTTTTAGAACCACAAGACGTCCATTAACTTTCCCCAGACAATCAACGACATTCAGAAGCGCAATTGTAGACTATAGAACCAACTCTCCATTTCAGGGAGGGCAAGCAGTACCGTACACAGTTCCAACTACCAGTCAGCCTTGGTGGCAGTCTGCTCAGTCTCGGTCCTCCCAGTCACAACCTCAACAACGGTATAACTATCCATCATCATCATCATCAAATGGTTATGGAAGACAAAACCGGGAAATTGAAGATGATGACTATTAGTTAAGTGAAGAAATCAATTAAATTAAATTAATGTTGTGGACAGTTCACAGCATATTCAAACGTTAATTTATTCTGTATTGGAAATAATGGATGTAGTAAACATAAAATAAATAAAAAGCTTTGCAAGTAAAATCCATTTCTGTATCATCGACCATCGAAAAGTGTAAAATTGTTCAGCATAATGGATTGTTTTATAAAATAAGTATAGTTATTTTCATTTAATTAGTTGTACAAGCTTATGAGTCAGGAGTCATGTGTTTAGCTAAAATTTGTTAAATCTAGCTGCAGAACTTCCGGCAGGCATTACGTTTGGCGATGCAGGAGTTGCCGCCACCCGTGTATCAACAAATGGTGCATTGAAGGCGTACTCTGACTCTGCACCGCTTTTAGCTCCTGGCTGATTCAAGGGTACCGCTGGTTTGGTTACTGCTAGTAACTTTCTAAAAACACAAAATTAAAACCGTATATAAAATATACAGTTTGTTTCGTCACGATTCGTAACAGACTTGCAGCCACTTTCTTACTCCAGAATCCAGACAAATTGTTCAAAGAAAGACACTGCCATTGTCTTGCATACAAGGTTACTTACCTATGCATTTCTTCTCCAGTGTAGGCCGTCAATTTTTGAGCTTTCATTTCTTCCTCAATTTTCTTTTGAACTTCTGCATCATTTATTTTCTTTTTGATTCTGTAAATAAATGTTATTCATTGTACAATATAAATCATTTTGTTTAAATATATAATAATTTACCATTATATTTGCTGAATGCTACTAGTGTTATTACGACAGACTTACTCGAAAATTAGGTAGAATAAAACAATTACAGCTATAATCAACGCCAAATCAACTCCCCCCAAAACGCCAGACACTATGTATATATTTGTTTGTTGATCATCTACTTCCTAAGATTAAAAAAACGCATAAATTGTAAATTCATAATTAGGTTTATCAGTATTAAAAATAAGAACGGAAGAACAATAATTATTGAAGAGTTAAAATGATTGCGTATTGTTTCGCTACTTTTTCTAAAGAATCCAATCTATCATAGACGTTCTTTATAAGCTCTGGAACTCCTGCCATTTTTGAAAGAGTCAGTGTGGCAAAAAAGCCCCTCCAAATTAAGTTTGCAGTGGTGTTTAATCCAAAACGATCACGTTTTTATGACTGACGGTTTTTTTAAAATCAAGGAATGGCTCAGTAACAGTTTCAGGTATTAACTAATGTATAATTTTAACTTCATGTTGTTTCAAAGATATGTAAAAGGATACTTGATTAGATCAATTGTCACCAAAATATGTGTATTTTTAAGGTGAATATTATAAACTATGTGTAATAATGACTGCACTAATCATGTTATAAGCTTTTGTGCTTATCTTCAATCAACGTCATAAAAGCGTTATCAATCGAGCTTGTGCCTTTACTGATTGTACCTGCCTATTTAAAGGCTGTGACGAGTTTTTGTTGAGTTGGTCTCTCTTCTCTGTCGTCTGTCGTATGCTTTATCTTATCATTGGAATATCATAGCATCACTAAACTAAACCCATCATCGAAACCTTTTTTATCAAGCAAACTACAACAATAATTAATTACATGTGTTATATTTAATATTTTACATAAATTGTTCTCTGACCCATCAGCTCGGAATGGTGGCAGTGGGATTATATAATACACATGTACTTTATTTCATTGGCCAATTGATGATCTCATTTTTTCTGCTAGTACATTTATGATTATTATTTGATTGATGGAAAATAGTACATACGTAGGAAAAGGAAAAAATGTTACTTGTGCTACCTTCAACAAACGAGTACAGATTAACGGATTACAGATAGAATCATTTGTTCTTTCGGTCATACAAGTAGGTAGTTTATACATCATTCGTTTGTACAAATAATAACGCATTCTTTGAATATTTTGTTGCTTAATACCAACTTTTTTTGGCAAATATTATTCAGTATAATATTATGTTATTAAATAAATAAATAATATTTTCGTATGTTCAATTTACGCATTTTAATTAAAAAAGATTTACTCAATCTGTGCTTGTAATAAAATCGCGATTTTTTATTAGGTTGTTCAACTTACAACTTCAACTTGTTAGTAAAAATCTTTTAACTATGATTCAATACATACAAAACGAAATCTTGTAGGTATATTTTAAGTTTATGACAAAATGGTTGGATAATTTTTAATCTGCATGATTGTTTAGTAGCATTATTACACATTATATTAAATTAA
>JAHZMT010001089.1:0-12467 GCA_027743785.1 Sinhomidia bicolor
CAAGTTCCAATACCTATTTGGGTCGGGTGGGCTGATCATATCTGTAAATGGCGATTAAACAATTAGTGTAATATCAGAAGTTGCCAGCTACCTATTTTTGCAAAGTTGGTTAATTGATTAGACTTAATTTAGTTCATTTAATTTTTTTATAATCAACCATTTAAAGTATTTTGCTTACCACCGTCGCCTGCGCCAAACATATTGTTCACAGCCATTTCTATGTAAAGCGTTCCGGGTTGTGTTGTGCCGTTCTAAGCAATTTTTTAAAATAAATAACGTATACATGAAGTCATAAATTAAAACAACCGAACAAGATAGAATTGGAAAATTAAAGTGCATTTATATTTCTTACAAAGTTTCTGGTCAAAATGTACTCTTCGCGGTATCCTGGAGAGATGCCTTGAAGAACCTTGCCTGTACTATCGTAAATGCAAGCCTCAGTTCCAGATGCCCAACGTAAATGAACCTCTTTCCCCTGCCATGCTGCTGGAATATTCACATTGCAACGGAACCAATGAGTTGTCCAAGTAGGTCCGAATCGGTCACCGACATTAGCTGGTCTGTATTCAGCATTGACAATTTCGTTCCATGGGAAATTCTGCCAGGTGCCATGAGGTCCATCAATTGAAAATACCTAACAATGAACCCAACAAAAAACGTACAAGTAAAACCCTGCGACTCTCCGTAGATCCGCTGGGTTATATTTAAATTTCGAAACAAGCCTCCAGTTGTAAGCATGTTACTGATGTTCGCCATGGTCGTTTGCCGATTTTTATGCATCGGCGCTTTCAAAATTGTCGCCATGTTGGAAGATGCTCCTTGGAAACTGATTTCCAAAAATAATATTTCAAAAATGAACAAGTGCTTTTGCTAAGCTATTGTAAAGTTTGCTGAAAAGTAGCTTTAGAAAACGCTGAGACAGAACTGTCATACTGGAAGTTGGTTGCTGGAGCTTTTATAATGGAAAAAATCCCAGTATTCGTTCGCTATCATAATATTATGTATGTATTAATTTTAAATCCTCAGTTTGTTGCCTTATCATTTTGTTTTTTGTTTTAAGCAAGCTCTTCGTTCAAAGCTAACTTTAAAACATACATATCATTAAGGCGTTTCCACAAACGAAATTAATTTTTTTTGATAATTAGTGTAAACATTTGTCATTAGATAGAGCATTAAAAATGTGTACATGCTTATTGGAATAATAATGTCAATGACTGGTTGTTGTGTATTGACTTGTTTTTTGGTGTAAAAAAGTGGTGGACAAGAGATAGATTAACCACTGGGCTTAATTTAAAAAAAATATTTTAAGAATGTATTTAAGCGAACAAAAATATCTGTACAGTAAATATTATTCATGTACCTATATATAATTTATATGTATGTACCTATCTGTCGAGACTATCGCATGACAATGATTAATAATAACCTACAGCAGAGGTCAGTTTGTCTTGTTGACCCGTTACTAGTCACTAGCAGCAATGTTCTAGTAACAGTAACAAAATAATCCAAAGACAATGACAAAAGGTGCATCCATGCCAATGCCTTTTAAATTCACACCTACCACTTCAAATGAAATCTCCAATTTATCATCATCATAAAATCAAGTGCTGCTGTTGGATCGTCAACCCTTAATATTATACACATATTAACATATTTAATCTCATATTAATCTCTTTATTTATGAATTTTTAATTATTTAATCGTCTAGTGCTGCCGTGACCACTGATGTGTATACAAGCATGTTGTGTTATCATGAATAATTAAATACATACACTTTGTTTTGTTTCAATGTTACAGAGCTCCGTTAGCTCTGCTGAAGTGCTCCAATTTGCTTTTTTAACATGACATTATATGCTCTGTGCACGCACAAATTAGTTATCAAGGTGCTTGCTGTTCATTGACATTGTGTGATGTTCATAAGTAGGTAATATGTGCACATTACTTAAAATACTAAATTCTGTACAAGCATTTGGGCGTAATTGCTTTTTGTCATGATGACTGTTTGACAATAACAGACTTCTTGTTTGTTAGTTAATATTACTACCTTTCTTAAGCTTACAAATTACTGCTTTTTCTTATAAAAAAGACTAATCCTACTACCTACATAGCATTCGCCATCATACATAATATAAAATGCGACTGTAAACAGTAAGGAATTCGATAAGACAACATTGTACTTACTTGCACGTGTGAACGAAGAAAAAAGATAGATAATGAAGGAAAAAGTGACAAAACAAATTGAACTAAAATTGTAAGTCTTCTCAAAAATTAATTAATGAACTTTGAGATTTTATTTAATTGTAAATTAAAATATAGTATAGTATGAATTATCCTATAATATCATCTAGTAAAATAATGTTAAAAATGAAAGAGTACACACATTTTATAAGCATTAATATTAGTGAGAACTTTTTAAAAAATGCTTTGAATACAGAAAAATGTTAGAGAGATGAGTAATTAATAAAAAATAGTAGCCCATTAGATGTAACTCCAACCACCACGTTGTCTCTCCCGTATCACTATGCTATATGGTTTTGCCATCATCATGCCTGGTACAGACGAGTTATAATCAGGTTTTGCATTCCCCGGATACGGAAGTATGCGAAAAGCTTGAAATATTTTTACAGCAAAAAGAAAAAGAATGTCCATGGCCAATGGTTCATCCGAACATGTTTCCATGCCAGCATTAAAAGCAATCACAAACGGCCTTCTTTCCGGAACAAGAACATCCTCTTGATCAAATTCTGACAGAAATCTTTCTGGTCGAAAGCATTCCGGATCATACCAAATGTGCTTGCTCATATGAGCATGGTACATGTTTGATATGAGAAGAGTTCCCTTTGGTAACTTTAAGTTGTTTGGGAAATCCCCATCTTCGTTCACTCTGTACACTGTTGTCCATGGAAATGGGGAACATTTTCGAAGAGTTTCCAATAAGACAGCCTCAGTGTACGGCATTCTGAAATTCAATCAGCTTCTTATCAGTCGTTGCCCAAAAAGTTGAAAAGGATTTGGCGATTATCTTGTATTTATTTTTATTAAAAAAATACCTTGACTTGTCGTGCAATTGTGGATTTTCAGTTCCAAGGACCTTGTCAATTTCATTATGCACCCTTATTTGAATATCCTGACGATTAGCGAGATACAACAGCAACCAGTTTAAAATATGTGGCGTGCTTTCTCCTTCTCTTGCCAGCATTTCTGCAATAATAGCAGTACCATGCTTGCATTCTTCCCCTTCGTAAAAATGTGAAGTTGAATTGTTAGCCGAGTCAATATTTCTCGCAGTATGATCCATGTATGCATCTACCAAGTCATTGGGCTCCTGTCTACCTATCTGGTTCCGACGTATTTCGTGTTCTGAAAACTGCTCTCGAATGAGTCGTCGCAAATTTGCAAAGCTTTTTACTAATTTTTCGTAGCCTGATCTTTTTGGCGCAAGCCATTTCAGCCATGGAAATATTGCCAGACCTTTTTTCTCAGAAGTAATGAGGGCATCAGCAAACTCCTGTGTGACTCTTTTCCATCTCGTGTAATCTATCGGAAGTTGGTCTCCTCGAATTATTTTCCAGAGTGTGTCATATGTCGCAGTTCGTAGTAAATTGATGGGAGATTCGATTATATCGTCATTACAATAAGCTGTTCTTCTGATCCGTTTAACGGTTTCCTCTGCTTCGAATAGAATTCTGATTTGAATTACATTTCGTTTCCATAATCTACATTCCCGGAGTGTTCGAACACAGAAATTTCTCCGTCGCCCCTCCTGTTGTCCAACGTCTGTTGAAGTTGCCCTACCGGCGAGAAAATGAATAGGCTCCGCTTTAAACTTTCTGGAGGATTCTGGATGTTCGAAAAATCGTCTCATTGCTGTGGGACAGGATACAACCACAACCTTTCTGGTGAGAATATTTACACTGTATAAACCATTCTTGTAGGTGTCTTCCCATTCACTGAACTTTAAATGCGGTGAGCGTGATATTACAAGGGACAAAAAGCTGCCAAATATTGGGAGACCATCAGGTCCTAAAATGAAACATATAAATATTAAATACGAGAAATGTGGCAATGTGACAAAAACGTTTAAGGCAATTTTTTACCTCCTGGAGGAAACTTCCATTGTCTGAATTGTCTACGCAGAAATACCCAACGTAGTAATATACAGAGGATACTGACTGCAGATAACATTATCATTTCAAATTGAAAAAACATTTTGGTGCAAAAATAGTTACCAAATTTAATAAAATTTGAAACAGTTTTGGCACACTGTACACACAACTATTTTTTAAAAATTCAGTCACAAGATTTCACAATAATAAAAAAAAGTTCTTTTCGATACATGACATTATTATAACAAACAAGTTCCTGGAGGACATTCCCCAATAAAATAAAGTTGGTAATAAATAAAAATGCATAAAACTCTTCTATTGCATTTTATGCATAAATAACAGATACATATAACAGAACAGACATGCTCACTTTCTTGTTCATTTATACTTTTGGTACTTTTTAATGCAACGTTGCTTTGTTTTATTAGGCACACTGCAAGATATAGACATAAAAAATGAGTTGATGTTTTTAGATTATGCTGAACGTGTATAATTGACATTTGTTAGCTGTTACTGATGATTTTTGAACTATTTACTTGCATGTAATTTCATACGACAAATAAAGTGCAACCAATGATTCACTGTGATACTAAAAACACATTCAATGCCCATTTAAGTTTGATCCCTATCAACAAATAAAGACCATATCCACCAGAATCATGTTACTTCAAATTTATTTTATGATGTCTAATGATACTCAAGTTACTCAGCACTCAGCATCAAAGTACGTCCCTCCTAAACGTTGTATCAATAATAAATTAACCAGCTTGCTGCATATGAAAAAAAATTAGGTATGTACATAGATATAAGGTATCCAGGTAGGTATGGTATGTTCTTCTACAGTTGTTTCACAAAGTATGAAACTTATACTTCATTGCATTAAAAATAATTAGTGTTAATGCTACGCATATATATATATATACATTTCAAAATCTTTTAACAGCGCAGAATGAATGCCATGGTCTTATTATATTTTTAATAAATTTGTTAAACGATCCATTAATGAACATAAAACTAATTCACAAAGTATTTTTTCTAAGAAAAACACGAGTGTACAAATCAATAAACAAAAGCCCCAAATTGCAAATATTTTAAGCGTCTTTCCATGCATATCTAGGGACACAATTTTATTATCCACACTTTCCACCACAATTTTTGTCGGGCTTTTTACTCGATTCCTGTTTTGCACACGTTGTGAGTGACCCACTCCAGCGGACTCTTCATGCCATCGTTGATAAATTCCAGTTTGAACCAAATTTTGAAACAGTCGCACGAAATGCTTATTTCCTGGCGGTAGAAAGCCAAAATAGTAACGTCCTGCTGGTATCAGCTCTTTTCCAATGTAGCAACGTATCTTTGAAAGCCTTCCTGATGAAAGTTTACTTGCTCCTTTAGAATTCAAAATTTCCGCATACTGAATGACATTTGGCCATTCTTGAGCAATAAACAACTTTGTAGTTTGATAATACATCGCTTTCAGGACACTCTCCAAATCCTTACGGAAATCGCTTGAAAGAATCGCATCCTTTAGAGCTTTTTCCAAAGGACTAAAACCAAAATCGGACTGCTCACTGTATGCAAGTTTAGCAACTATCATTTGCATTTCGTTGGGGAACAAAAATGTGTAGTTGTTCTTTTTTAGCTCAATAATATTGGAAAACGTATCTTCCTCGGCGGGCTTAATTAGTTTACTGGTCACACTACCAGAGTACAAGTTGCACAAAAGCAAAGTGGACAATGTCCATAAAACGAGAACCACCGAGTGGCGCACTTCCGCTGGAGTATAAACTGTTCCTGGTGTTAGCAACGCTGATAAAGGCACTAGCCAATGTTTAGTACCTATAATTTTACTAACACACAGCCCAGCTGACAGTAATGCAAGCCAAGTATAATAGTCAAATGCATTTGAATAATCTGAAACTGACATTATGTTCAGTTCTTCGTGTTTTGGATATTGACAGTAGACGAAGTTGATGTCTGATGAAATAGCTGGAACAAATATTGGTAACCTTGATTGGGCTGCTGCTGTTAAGTTATCGTCAGGATTTTGGTGATAGTACGAATTCCAAAGAGGAAAGATTCGGTGGTGTGACAAATCGCTAGAGCGAATTTTGATAACAACGCTAGGGTCACTACGGATGTAAGGATTTCTAAAATACATTTCATTTGGGAGAAGAAGCAAGGACGAGTTTGTTGCTACAGCTAGTATGTTGATAAGAATAATGTAGGGTGAAATGATGAAAAGATGACGATTAGAGACGGAAGTGTCGCCATAAAAATTTCGAAATTTTGAATATCTCAATATTGTTGTGTCAATGTCTTCTTGTGTAATTTCGTAGTAGTCAAAATATAATATTTTTCGTTTTTCGGTCATTTTTACTGAAAATAAAAGTCTTGACGAGCGACACGGAATATGAAGAGACAAGTTGTTTTGAGTTATAAGTATTTTGCAATGAACTTGAAAAATACGTAAGTTTATTGAAAAGTATTAATTGACTACATACATTATTGAAATGAAGAGGAAACCGATTATTATCGCATTATTGCTATAGTAATTTTTACTTTTTCAGCCGTTTTATTTTAACAATTGAATGCTACATTGTTATTTCATAAATGAATATAAAGAGTACGCAGCAAATTTTTGAAAATAAATTTTTGTAAGAACAACTTTGTACCAAACTTTGTTTGCTCAAAGAAAAATTTAAAACTTTTATTTACGCTGGAGCAAAGATATTAGAAATATTTATATTATATATTCAACTTTTGTTTAAAACTTAAACTTTCAAACGCGTTGTTCTATCAGTAAAACACGTGAGCTACAGTTGTTACACGGCTGGTTTTTCATGTATTCAATTTGCTTTATTATTTCACATAAAAAAGAACAAAGTTATTACTGTGTAAGGAGAAATAAATTTTACTATATTCGAGGTCTGTAATATTACTTTTACTTTTATGTGAGGAATGATTTTTACTTTTTATTAGTACAGGTGCGTCTTGTAAAGTAAAAACCCATTCTAAACGAAGTTTATTAATTATTTGCATTATCTTTCATCGTTACCTATTAAATTTTTACTTTCATTATTATCATGTTTTTATATACATGTACATGTTGGTATCTATTAAAATACACTTTAAAAGAAATGTCTCATGTTTGCAAGCCCATTAGGTGTTATATTACGTGCCACCACAGTTGCTTAATATTCAAATAAATTGCAACGAAGAAAATGTTTCTTTATATCTTGTAAATTACGTAATTATACTTTAGAAACCATTTTCAGCCGTCTGCTCACTTCACTCTTTATAAAATTCATATCTTGTGTAGCGTACATGTACTGATAAAACGGATCCTGTACACAGGTACGTAAACTTCATTAGTAACGAGCAATTGGATTTTTCATGGAATCAGACAATTCGCACTTTCAACAATAAATGAATTCAAACACAATGACAATTGTCTCATTCCAAACACTAAACACTAATTTTTACCAACCCATAAATTTCACCGACTATATAAGGCGATGATGTTGAATGCTACTCTCTGGTTTGTATGAAACATTTTTAGTTTAGTTATGATTTTTATTTCATTGTGAACATTCGTATATTTTTTACATTTTTTTAAACGTTCATGATTTCGTATCTGATATGAATAAGATTTTCAGCATTCCTACTAACTACTAACTCAAATAAATTTTGTATGTTGGCCCTTTACACACTCACATTACCAAACACATTTACATACATACTGTAAGCATGCCCGAATGGCACAAAAGAGAGTATTAAAAACGAGCTCAATGCTAAAACCACTATTGCAATAATTTTTTTAATTGTGAAAAATCTTCTCCATTAAAAAAACTGATGTACAAACAAATAAGCAGAAGCCCCAAATTATAAACATTTTGAGGGTTTTTCCATGCATGTTTAATGCTACAATTTTATGTACCTCTTCGATCACAATTTTTGTCGAACTTTTTACTCTATTCCTCTCTTGTACTCTTAACGAATGACTCAGTCCATTCGATTCTTCATTCCAACGAACGTATATTCCAGTTTCAATCAAATTCTGAAATATCCACGCCAAACGCGTACTACGTGGAGGTAGAAAACCAAAATAGTAACGTCCCACAGGAATCAACTCCTTTCCAACATAACAACGTGTTCTAGACGACGACAGTTGACTAGTTTTCTCTTCATTCAGAAACTTTGCAATCTGCATAACATTTGTCCACTCATAAGCTGTACAAAACTTTTTAGCGTTATTATGATAATGTATTGCATTCAATAGAGCAGTAAAACCGTTGACCCACTCACTGGAAAGAACAAGCTTCCTTAATGCTTTTTGGTAAGGGTGCACTCCTAAATTTGACATTTTGCTGTACGATTCTTTTGACACGCGCTTGTGTCGCTCACTAATAAATAAAAACGTGTAGTTATTCCTTTGTAATTCGACAATATTGGAAAATTATGAAATCTTGAAAAAAAACGGAATGTAAGGTTGAGTTCGTTGCTGTGGCAAGTATGTTGATAAGTATGATGAAGGGAGAGTTTACGTAGGAAGGGCGTTGTGATACAGGTTTGCTTCCAAAGAAATCCCGAAACTTTGAATGTTTTAATATTGTTGTTTTAATAATCTTCTCTGTAATTTCGGTATGGTCAAAATATAGTTTTCGTTTTTCCTGCATTTTATTCTATTTTCTTTCTGTTCTTAACACAAGGAGAATGCGATATGCATGTTTAGGAAGTGAGCTTAAATTAAATTTAGTGAGCAATTTCAATTTAAGTAGTCACCAAATTGGTTCTGAGAACTATCAGAACAGGCTATCTACTACTCTGTGTGTTTTTAATATAATAAACCGAACATGTCGGAGTGTTCGTAAGTAGCGAAGACGTCAACAGATAAGCTTAAGATAAGCTTTCAATAAGCCAAAGATAAGTTTAAGTGTAACATAGAACGTCTATTACGCAACGTTTAATGTATAACGTGTAATGTATACGTAGATAATAATAGTCGTTAAAGTTACCGTTAAATATTAACGGTTTCTGATAAGCCACGATTTTAAAAATGGTACCAGGGCTGACCCTTAAGGTCAGCTATCGATCGGTGAAAACAGAATTCGAATAGCTGATATAGTTTTCGTGTAAAATTCGACTGAAATGATACTTTCCTTCCAGAAAAAGCAGACAACTCGCATTAGTCGCATTTAGCATTAAATGAATATATTAATTTTCATTTTATTTTGTTCAGTAAATAAATTCCCTTGCAAAAGAATTTTAATTATTTATTTTGTTAGCTCAAGTTTGCCTCTTGGCCCTTTTCCCTTCATTCTCTCAATTAAAAATTTTTATTTTCTTTCTAGACTGCAACCGAACGATATCAAACACGTAAAAAGCGTTAATGCACCCACGGCCACGTGTACATATACTTAATTTTAAAGTACAATGTATCTTTTCTAATAGATAAACTGACGCAGACGCAACTAAGAACAGAGCCCAAATTATAAATATTTTCAGCATCTTCCCTCGCATATTTAAAGATTCAATTTTAGCTACCACTTCCGCCCCAATTTTTGTCGGGCTTTTTACTCGACCCCTATTTTGTACCCGTAACGAGTGACTCAAGCCAATATACTCTTCATGCCAACGAAAGTATATTCCCGTTTCAATCAAATTCTGAAACATCCAAGCCAAATGCTTACTACGTGGAGGTAGAAAACCTACATAGTAACTTCCTGCCGGAATCAACTCCTTTCCAACATAACAACTTGTGCGAGGTAATTTCTTACGTGAAGTCATGCTCTTTCCTTTTATTGTTAGCTTCTCAGCAATCTGCATGATGTTTGGCCAGTCATAAGCTGTGAAGTACTTTTTAGTTTGGTGTGGTTGATAGATTGCATCTACAACAGCAGCTACACCGTTGAAATATTCACTGGAAAGAATCAGCTCTTTTAATACCTTTTCGTAAGGGTGCCATGCAAAATCTGACATTCCACTGAACGAGTTTTTGGCCCTTTGCATCCTTTCAGCGCTACTGAACAAGCACGTGTAGTTATTTCTTTTCAACTCAACAATGTTGGAAAATGTATCTTCCTCCGAGGGTTTAATTAGTCTGCTGGTTACACTTCCCGAATACAAGTTACTCAAAAGTAGACTAAAGAGTGACCATACAACGAGCACAATTGAGTGGTGTTTGCCTCCAGGAATATATATTGTTGGTGTAAGCAGAGCTGATATAGGTACCAACCAATGTCTGGTTCCTATTATTAAGGTAACGCTTATTAACGCTATGCATAATAAAGTCCAAGAATAAATGTCGAATGTGTTTGTAAAATCTGAAAATGACATCAGACTCACTTCTTCTTGTTTTGAGTACTGACAGTAAACGAAATTAAAATCGGATGGAATAGTCTGGACAAATACTGGCAAATCTGATATTTCTTTTGAACGATTTCGGGTGTAGTATGCATTCCAGATTTTGTTGTGTGAAATCTGGTTTGAACGAATTTTTAATACAACACTGGGATTTTTTCGGTTTGTAAGAGAGCTGAACTTGAGCTCATCAGGAAGGGAAACTAAGGTTGAGTTCGATACTGTGGCAAGTATGTTGATAAGAGCAATGTAAGGTGAGAAATAGAAGGGCATGTGTTCAGAGTTAGAATTGGGATGAAAATAATCTCGAAATCTTGAATATCTCGCTAATGCTGTGTTAACATGATCATTTGTTATTTTTCCATAATCTAAATATATTTTTGGAGTTTCGTTCATTTTATTTTTTAAAATTTAAGATTTCTCTGGACTAGATGCTAATATGCAATATGTATTAGACTGTATATGTATTAGTGACTCTAGAATTAGACTGTAAAAATAAAAGCTTTATTTGTCGTAGCCTCAAGTTAATTATTGAACAAAACAGAGAGAACAGGTCATTATCAATTTAAAACGGTTATTTTCTTCTGACCGTTGGCGTAACCTCGCATGTATTTGCTCTATAATGTGTGAGTGCAGAGATAAGATTATATAAATTTTATAGTTGAAAGGATTTTCATTAGTTTAGTAATAATAGCAGACAATGCGTCAGACATCGACAATAAGCTTTAACATGCAATTACATAGCTGGATATACAAAATTAATTTGCATACATAACAAGTAATAAGAATAAACAGTAAGAAAGAGTACATAGAAAACTATTGTTGAGGTTGAATAATAATATAAGGTTATTGTACTTTTTGCTTTATGATTTTGAAATGAAATGAATTTTAAACCCTATAATTTTTCATTTCTTGATTTTTCACATAATATAATAATAACTTACAATACGTTCAAATTTACAATTAAATACCTATGAATAAATATGGAAAATTTTTGTATTTCTGGTTAATACATTCTATATATACATATACGCTGTATTTTAGTTAGACTTTTTATATTTAAAAAAGCATTCCAGACTTCATGAATCGCATCAATTTTCTACCAATTAAGTTGTTAATTACGGATTTTGACAATAAAAACGTATTCATTCATGTCAGGTTGAGTTATATAACAAATAAATATTTGACATAATTTATTGATAAATAATAATAAATTACAAAAGACGATTTTTACTTCTAGGGAATAAATTTTAAGTTATAATTATAAAAGTTATAAAAATACATGCTTCTTTTTAACACTGAGGTTTATACAATTTCTTAATTACAACATGTAACAACATCTGCAAACCAGTTCATCTGTAGTACATCTTCCACAGATTGAACTAGGCTCTTGTCCGTGGAACTCCATAATGTGTTTACATATTCCATGACATACACCACGACCAACGGCACAACTCTTAAAGTTGCCATAATGAAGGACACAGTTCTCACTACACTTATCCGAACCAGGTGCTGTTAAATGAAAAAAATACATAATTGGTTTGAATATTCCAGTTGGTACGATCTATAAGCGGTGTTAGTATGATAAATTATAGCCGTAGTCTCTTACGTAATTCCGTTCCCAGTACAAAGGTCACGATAGTGATGAAATAGAGAAGAATGCACATTTGGGCACTGCAGCAGTAGACAGTAAAATTCAAAAGAAAATGGTGAGCAAACTTTCAGTGCTGGCATACCACTGCAACACTTAATTTTGCAAAAGTCAGTTTGAAGTCTCTACCCTAACAGATGATAAATAAGTATACGCTAAATTCATGGATGACATGTCTGCATTTGTGCAGTAAAAATAAAAATTTTATAGGCAAGTTTTAATAGGTAAATTTTAATAGGAAACTTTTTTACGAGCATTTTATTTTTCAGTTGACAAGTAGACACACCAGAACAGTTGAATACAAAATTTGAACCTATTTACATTCTACATTTTCTAATTGTATAAGT
>JAHZMT010001090.1:0-13066 GCA_027743785.1 Sinhomidia bicolor
ATTTCAATTCTTTTTGATCGATTGTGCGGTAAGAGGGTGTGTAATAGAAGTGGTCATGTTGCGCACTAGGAAATCCTACAGTTTGTAATTGATCAATCAGCAAATGTCTGTTGAAATCAGTTTGATTTAGAATCAAAGACACAAAGTTTTCCCCGTTTGGAAATATTGTAAATACGAACTGAATGCTCAGTTGGCGGACTGTTGCTGCCAAGACACGTGTTGTACCTGTGTATTGAATGTGAGTTGTCTGCATGATTGTAGTTACGTGATGACTTACATAGTTGACATTGTGCCATGAGTCAAATATTCTTTTTATTTTGTCCGTTGTCACGTTATAGAAAATATGACACGTTACTGTGGGGACGGATGACGGCAGCATATGCATTAATCTTGCGTAAAATCCCCTTTCACCGAGCAAATCTCTCGGTATTGGTGAGAATAGCATAGGTAGCCGTAGTGTTTGGTCATCTTTTCTCATATTCACATTTTTGTGATCCTGAAAGAGGGTAAAGTGCTCCTCACAGTTCCACGGTAAAGAATGTGAAGAAACTTTTTCTCTGCTAATTGCAGCACAAAAATATTCTGAATATTTACCAACATAATATTTTGATGAAGAGCACTTGAATTCCTTTTCATGGGATTCCGAAATATTAGATCCGTTTATTTCTAGCTGTTGATTACTGCGCAGCCAAATATGCTTACTTTGTAATTTAAGACCCTTGGGGTCCATTCGCATGCCCCTTTTGTACCTACGCAATAGTAGAGGATAGTCTGTAGGAGCAAGATTAATGGAATATTGATTGTCAATGAGAATTATACAATTCGATTTTCCGAATGACTGAATATAGTCGTTGAGGTTGAGCGTTGAGGTATAAATGTCAACGTAGTCAAGATTGTTTTCAAGATTATAAATGAGCTGATGATAGTCCTGTAATGTTTGGTTTAACTCTTGAGGAATGTTCCCAATAACAAAAGTGTCTTCAATACAGACAGAAATTTCTATACAGAAAATCAATAAAGTTTCTAGCACGAAGAATTTAGAAAATGTAAAGAGAAACGTCATTTTCTACAAAGTAATAATTAAGTAATGAAAATTATTATTAACTGGCTAGTTTCAAAAACAACCGATTTGGATTGATTCTGTCTTTAATTTTTTCATTGAGAATGTTTGATAAACTTAATGCAAAGTTAGCGGGTTTAACGATGGATTCCTAGAAACCCTAACCTCAAGTAAACTGTTGTATATGAAGAATTTTAGGAAACCAAAATGGCTTCACTAGCAACATTTAATAAATTTGCACGTTTTATAAATTAGTATGAGTTTTTAAACGTTTTTAATGTTATAGTTTTAGATATATTTTCTACACATGATAAGCACTTCGTTTGCTGTTTTTAAATGTTTTATGCAGTATTTTGCTGAGTCGGTACTGAAAATTATTAATTTTTATTTCTCGTACGTGATAAGTACCCGACAATTTTTGGTAGATATTTTGTTTCTCAGCAGGCAGCGAATCGACAATCAAATATTCGGTTTTACAGATTATACCATTTTTTTCTTTCTACGTTTTTAAATTCGAAAAACCGACAACTTAATTCAACGAGCATGTTTCATAAATTGTTTTTAATTCTAGGTGATTGTGCAACCCGTTTCTATTTGATATGTTTCAGGTAGCAGCAGGTAAGATATTGCAGTGAGGGAAAAATTGAGCACATAACATATGCACACATATTGTGCAACCCGCTTCTATTTGATATGTTTCAGGTAGCAGCAGGTAAGATATTGCAGTGAGGGAAAAATTGAGCACATAACATATGCACACATAACGGAAAACCACGCCTACTGGGAACAAACTCGGCACAGTTTTTGAAAAGATCAAATACACTGCTGAATATAAATAAAAGGAAAGCGGCTTAATAATTTTGAGGAAAATCTAGTTTTACCTGTCATGTAGATAAATATATGGTAATATTTAGGTATACATGAATCATAACTAATGAGGAAAAATATATTTAATTAACAAATAAAAAGGTTAACAGCGTAAAACTTTTCTGCATCTTATGTTCGATTATTTTGTAGAATCATTTTTATTTTAATTAACAATCCATATTATTGTAAAATTGTACATACTTTTTAATTTGTCAGTTTAGGAATGAAGAATAAATACATTTTGTGTCTAAAAGTTCATATCAAAGGATATTGGTTTGAATTTACAGCCACCTTATTGAATAAACTTACTTTTTTCAAATCATGAGTTGTGCTAACTTGCCTGCGTTACATTAAGTATTTTTAAACAGACAGTAAATAGAAAAAATACCATAAATAAATAGGAGTAAGTATATGAATTTTTTATTTTTTCATCATCCAACACACAAGAAAACATTTTGAGTTTTTTTTCGTTTGTCAGCACTTTGTTATATTTTGCAAGAAAATCATTTTTTGACTCAGTAATGATGTAACAGGCTCGTGGACAGCTTTATGAATATTTTAAATACGATAATAAATTGAATTTCAGAGCTTATCCCGGAATGCTGCTGAGTAAGCACTAAATTTGCCATGAGAAATGCTTTTAAGAAAAATCCCACCGTAGCCACCAGCTGGGTTGCAACAGACCGTTAAAAAGGCAGATGATTTGGGGTAACTTCAGCTATTTCAGTGTTTGGCGGTAAAGCAGGGATTATGATGTGCTCCACTGAAAGTATTTTGAACTATACTATTTACGATGAATCGGGTCTTCTAACTCTACTTGGTCCCACTGCGTGTCTTTGATGTGCTTTAGAAATGCTCTAGTTTTTTTTCGAAAACATTTCCGAAAATCCTAAATGCTCCATACTGGTTTATAAAACGAAGATTTAATGCAGAAAATTGCGTGCGTTAAAATATACTTATGGACGTACACTGCTACTTTATATTTTCCCACTGTTGGCAAACGTATGGAATTCATAAACTAAATATTTAAAGTGTATTTGTTGTTTGAGAAACACAACGAGAATAGTTAGTGCCACGTGGAGTAGTGAAATGAGGTGAAAGCACTAACATTTATATTAAAATAATAGTTTAGCAAAAACATAATTGTAGCTTAATTACTGCCTCAATAAATTCAGCACGCTAACATTAAGCATAGTAGCGTAAACACGGGCGCAAAGCATTTTTAAAACTATTTGACTTGCTATTAAACGTAGGATTTAAAAAATTGACGTGCTATTGAATTGTAAATACAATCAAAAACATTTGACCGTTTATTAACGCCGTCTGAGCCAACCATCGGGAATCGCTACTTTATTTGCGATTAATGATTAATTTGTCATTTTTCCCAAGCCCTAGATTAATGATTAATGATTAACCTGTTATTTTTTCACGTCCTAGATTAATGATTAATGATTAATCTGTTATTTTTTCTACCTCTAGATTAATGATTAAGTTAATCATTAATTTGATTAAGCAGATTAATGATTATTAATCAGTGATTACCCAGCTCTGCATGTCAGAGAACGATACTTACATACCTAGTATCGTTTCAGTATTCCAAACTTCTAACAAGTAATGTAAGTAATGTTATGGAGTTGATTATCGAGAGGTGAATAAAATTGGATGCGTCCTGTAGAGAAATTTACGCTGATTCAGAAAATGTGGGCAACCGGCTAAAATGAATCTGTTTAAATATTTTTAAGAATCCAAATGCATCCTTCCATTGCATATGCAGTGTTTTACAAAATTCTCAAAAAATGAATCATTCTAAATACTTCAGAGAAAAATGCACTGAGGCACGTAGTGAACGCTATCAATTCGGTGTGACAGAACAAGACGAGAACTAAAATTTTGGAAAATTTATTATGTATGTAAAATAGTAGTAATAATAATGCATGGTCGTGGTCATATCCTATATTAAATATTGATCCTTTAATAATTTGTAAAATGACTGCAGAGTACGTTTCCTTATATTACTAAATATAATATCGGCCCAAAGAAATATTCGAATGATTCAAATGCCTGAAGTAGCAGCGGCAATGATTGTAGTAATTGTTGCATTGTATCATCGCAATGATTGAGCGGCAATAATATCAAGATAGCGCTCACCAGATACTGGATCTCACAGAACTCCTTCTGAATACATAATTTAAATACAAACATAGAAGGATCAAAGATAACAAGCCTTTTATGAACATTTTTTTCATTTTATAAAGTTTGTCCAGAAAGCAACCAGACATAAGCCTGCAACCGAACACGTAACTTGAACAATACATTACCACAAAACCTGCCAATTATCTGTTTACACTCAATTCCTACTACTAATATGCTTAACAAGTTCCCCATTAAGAGAACACTAAATATCACAATAATATTCCCTTTCATTGTCGGCACCTTCAACAACTGTATCATTTCTAACTTGTATTTATTGCTTCCGCTTATTAGTCCCTGCCACATCTCAAATATTCCTGATGTCTGCATCCCTCGAAGTCTCTTGACAACTTTGGGCGATACGTTCCCATTGATTAAGAGTCGAATATATGATTTAAAATATGTTTCTTCTCCGACGTTTACAAATGGACTGATTTCGCTACTTTTTCTGACAGCCTTTTTAGCAAATTTGTTGCACAAATACGCAGGCAATATAANGATACGTTCCCATTGATTAAGAGTCGAATATATGATTTAAAATATGTTTCTTCTCCGACGTTTACAAATGGACTGATTTCGCTACTTTTTCTGACAGCCTTTTTAGCAAATTTGTTGCACAAATACGCAGGCAATATAACTGCACGTTGGCTACACTTATATAAATGACGAAATAACGCTTCTTCCTGTGTTTCCCAAATATATTTTCTTACAGCCTCAACCCTTGGGTCTCCTTCCCATTCATCCATCTGATCCTTTCCTTGAAATAAAAACCGAGCTGTGGCGTGTCTAAATAGAATGTCAATACCGGGCAAAAACGAGCTATGATTAAAGACGAGCTGTTCAGTTTTTGTAACATTTTCGACCGCAAATCTTTGTTTTAATACTTCGCTTGAAACCTTAGCTCCGTACAAGGAATTTTCGAACCACCTGTGACTTGGATAGAGGTGCTCAGTGATACCCTCAAAGGCGTCGTTAAACTCTATCGAAGAAACTCTTGTCAATGTAGAAAAGTTGTCTTCTACAAGTTGCTCGAATGCTTCATACGGAAGAGTATTTCTAGGAGCAATCATCCTGTACACGTTATCGTTTTTGTAAGCATTACTCAAAACAACAGCAGCTACTGAAAACGCCGCTACTGAAATACGAAATGCTTGCTCGTTTAAATGTGGAATATGTGATGAATGATCCTGGCCAAGTATATTTCTCATGATCAACTCAAAATATCGACTAATCCTTTCTGCCACATTCCATGGTCCACTTCCCAAATACACAGGAAGTATAGAAAGTACAATTGCAGTTAGTATCGAAATGTACCAAACATATTGATCAAACGAGTTTACTAAATCACTGAACGGAAATGGCGAGGAACCTCTGAAGCCACAGCTGACAAATCGCATAGAAGTTGCATCATCCCTTAAGTTGAGGTGGTAGCCGGTATACACATCACTGATAATATATTCACCTTGAAGCTCGATTAAGTTGTACAATGATTTGAAAATCGGTTTCCGTTTATCGCAATGTTGCCAGTCTGCATACGAATACCGGATACTTTGGGATAATAAACTTGCATTTTCTAAAAGGCTTCTCCATTCATGAGCAAACGCATGTGCAAGTCTGTCTAGCACGTCAGTGAAAGGCATGTCGACGAGCGTCCCACGTCTCCCAATATGGTTCTCGCACATGCCCATATGCTCACTAAATTTCAATCTCTTTTGATCAATTGTGCGGTCGGAGTATACGTAATAGAAATGGTGATGTTGTGCACCAGGAAATCCTACAGTTTGTAATTGATAAATCAGAAAACTTTTGGTAAAATCAGTTTGATTTATGGTCAGAGACACAAACTTTTCCCCGGTTGGAAATATTGTAAATACGTATTCAATATTTAAAGGTCGAGCTTCTGCTAGGACACGGGTTTTATCTATGTAACGAATTTGAGTTGTTTGCATGATCGTAATTACGTGATGACTTATAAAGGAAACTTTTTGTTTTGAATCAAATATTCGTTTTATTTTGTTTGCTGTCACATTGTAGAAAACATAACACGTAACTGTGGGGACGGACGACGGTAAAATGTGCATCTTTCTTGTGTAAAATGTCATTTCATCAGATAAGTCTCTCGGTATTTCTGCGAATAACATGGGTAGCTGTGGTTGTGGTTCAGAATTCCCATCCACATTTTGGTGATCTTGAAAGAGGGTAAAAAGGACCTCGCAGTTCCAAGGTAAAGAATGTGAAGAAAGTTTTCTTCTGCTGATGACAGCGCAAACATGTTTATAAGCTACACTGGCAAAGTATTTAGACGAGGGACACTTGATTTCGGAGTCATAAGTTTCCGAACTAATGCTTACATTGGTTTCCAGTTGTTGATTACTACGCAACCAAATATTGTTACTTCCGCTTCTACGATCGGCGGGTCTGTACCATTTCCATAACCCCCGTTTGTACCTACGCAATAGTAAAGGATAGTCTGTGGGCGCAAGATCAATGTGATATTGATTGTCGACGAGAATTAGACAATTTGATTTTCCAAATGACTGAATATGGTCGTTCAGACTCAGTATAGAGTCGCTTAAGTCACCGTCATATGCGTCGTTTTCAAGATTATAAATGAGCTCGTTATAACTACGCAATGTTTGGTTCCACTCTTGAGGGATGTGTGTAATAACAAATCTGTAGCCGTAAGTAGAGTCAGAAATACTTTCAATGAAAATAAGGAAAGTTTCCAATAGAAGGGATATAAAATGCACGAAGGATGACTTCATTTTTACAAACTTATTACAATGTAAAGCAAATTATTGTGAAGTGGATATTTACAGAAATGTCTTATTTCACTGCCTTGTTTTTAGTGCGGATTCAGTAGTGTTAACTCTAGATTCCTAGAATTCCTAAATTAAAGTTTGAAATTGGGTTGAGTAGTTATATATTTTATATGTTGGAAACTTTAAAATAATATACTTTTCTCCGAATATGACAAGTACCCGACAATGTTTATTGAATGCTTCTATGTAGTATTTTGCGCCTTTCCAACTGTAGATTGTAGTTTTTCACTTTATGTAAATGGCAAGTACCCGAATTTTTTCGATAAATATTTTATTTACCAACAACAAGCTGCCGACCCAAAATCAAATGCAGTACCCAGAGGGTAGTAATGTATTCATGGGAAACATGGAAAATAATACTTTTAAACGTTGCGTAGTTTTCAAGAACTAAAGATGATCTCACTAATATAATTATAACTACGAGTAAGCACCAATGTTTTATAACTATTTACTTAGTTTTGATTCTGGTAATGGTACCAACAAATGTGCAATTAGCTTTGACTTTTCTTATTTTAGTTAAATCTCTTGCTGATATCAAACACTAAGACAACGTATTTTTACGGTTTAGAAAATTTATATTAGCAGCTGCTAGAGCAATGCAACTCTTTTAAAGGAATCCCACTTTTTACCGGTATTTACCATTTTCCAATTTACCTTTATCAATTCCGAAACCTGACTAATCCAACGAGCTTGTTTTATAAAATGTTTTTATGAATTCAGGGAGGTTGTCTAATACGTTTCAATTTGACATGTTTCAGGTAGCAGTAAGTAAGACACTGCTGTGAAGCAAGCACCTTCAAAGTAAAGACTGCGCACATAACATAAGCACACATAACGCGAAACAACTCCAACTTGGAATAAATTTGGCAACGTTTTAGAAAAGAACAAATACACTGCTCCCTCTAAATAAAAGCTAAAAAGTGTTAATTTGTTTTGAGACAAATCATGTTCAATGTGTAATATAAATAAATATAAGTAAACATATTTTAAACAGACAAAAGAAACCAAAAATAGTATAAAAATATGAATTTTCTATTGCTTCATCACCCAACACGCAAGGAAACAGTTTGAGAGTGTTAACTTTCGTTTGTCAACAATAATTCCATTTTTCCAAATTTAAAAATTTATTATATTTCGTAAAAAATATAATAAGATTTGACTCATAAAAATCATAAATACACTAACAAATTATATGTATAATTTGTTTTGTTCTGTGCTAGCTAGTTGGTTCTTTACCTCTGCTAGCTTGTTCTAGAAGTTAAGCAATTATGTGTGATTATATTTTGCGTTTAAAACATCGTTTTGGATTTTTCAGATACAGTGGCACACTACCTGAACGTGATTAAACTTAATGTAGTAGGCAAACACTTAAAAATAAAAAGAACATTTTATAAAACCTACTCGTCGATACTAAAGAAAATTTATCTATATACTTGAGACTCGAAGGGAAAAAATGACCATTTCGGGTAAATGTGGGAATTTTTAAAAAAATCGCATTGTTCCATCGACTAGCAACCTAATTTTACTAAACCCTCAAAATAGTGCTTCCTTTATAACGTAGGTATTTACCTAAATTAAAAACAAACGTTTTGGGTATTTTACCAGACCAGGAGCAAGAAATAGTAGCAAGTAGTGCAGAAAATTTACCGATGATGTTTAATAGCTATGGCGATCATTCGTATAGAAGATAGAATATTTGCATGTTAATCAGTAGTGGAACTTATCAATGCGTAGTTGACGAAAAGGTTGTCGCCTAGTGCGTCTGCTTTACAAACAAAAAGTTTATGCTTTCACTGATCAAATATCAAAAAGAGATTCATCACAATGGATAGAAACTGCCGCCGCCTGTTAAAGTTACTCGTAAAAAATCGACAAAGAAAATTATGCTGCTTGTTTTCTGGGACAGGATGGAAGTCTTGCTCACTCAATTTTTTTATAAGGGTGCCACGCTTATTGGTGCTTCTTATGCACAAAACAATGGCGAAATTTAAAAAACCTACATGAAAAGTGGAACCACGGTGCTTTTCTACTTCATGATAATGCACCATGTCACACGTCTCGAGTCGCCAAGGAGAAAATAAAAGTATTAGGGTTTGTTGAGCTGCACCATCCTCTTTATAGCCCTGACCTTGCCCCATGTGACCACTTTTTGTTCCCGAATCTTAAAAACTATATGAGAGGGAAGACCTACAAATCGGATGATGAAAAGAAAAAAGTGTTATTTGATGGCTCGCAAGCAGGACCGCAGCATTCTTCGCAGAAGGCATGGACGCTTTGAAAATCGGTGAAGATATAGCTTAAAACTTAAGGATTGTTATGTTGAAAAGTAAAATTTGTTATGTAAAACCATGTTGAAGTTACATGCAACAAATTTTCTGAAAATTTGAAGTGAACAACCTACGTAGTTCCACTGCCCTTTGCGATAAAAATTTCTCCCACCTTGAGGAATGATTGACCATTATCTCGTAAAGTCGAAAAGATAACCACTATGTGTTTTCATTAAATTTGTTGTAGTGAAAATTGTGAGTGAATTGTAATTACAAAATTTTAAATAAATCTAAATAAATGGTCACTGGATTTGAAAAATGATGTACGGAAGTTTTAATTAGAACTTTTGATTTGATATTTAAAGACTTTCGTTCCACACTGTCTATTGTTAAAACTCTTGATAACGTTCACCAAGAAGAACAAACTTCACAAGCCAAAAAACAGCCATTGAGTCAGTACCTACTTCAACACTGGTTCGATCAGAACCTTTTCAGCCGGTTAGACTTGCACCCAAAACTGAAATCAAATTACCACTACCACCACCTGTGTTCTTAGAAGCTAGATGTAAAAATGCTGACATGGGAGGAACTTGCTGAGTTGCATAACATGGATTTTACTGCATTAAACGAATTATTTAAAAAAACACTATTTCCGTGTTGTTGACAATTGACTCCTAAATAGTTAACTATAGCGTATGGCTTTACTATATTATTGAATTGAATTTGTAATTGTTTGATGTTTGATGTACAAACTTAATTTAAGTAAATTAATTTATTTTAGGAAGGTAGCTATGTATTGAATTTATATCATTGGTATATATGCAAGATAGTGTACTATGACATTGGTTGGTTCCTAGAAAGTAAAATATATCAACAACGCTAACAACTGAATGCTTTTCACACACCTAAAAATATTTTATTATTTTAAACTCTCACTCAACTCATGTCGGTAATCTAATGTTTGACCAGTTATACCCGTTCTAATGCCAGACTGGTAAATAAAGTAAAATTATTTTACTGTTTCAGCACTTTTCTCGTCTTTTGTTCTTGACGTAAAGTATCTCATTGTCCAAAAAAAGGTGCACCAAAGGCATCTGGTTTTATGGTAAGCTCTTTTCACTTTGTCAGGTCCAGTAGCATCAATGACCCTAATATAACGTTGCACAACCTTCATTATACTATATTGCTGTATTAAGTATATTGCTATTGAAATTTAAACCTATTTTACAGTATTATAAGTCCTTCGCTGCACTGTATTCGTTGACTTTTTCTAACTAAAAAACAACCGAGTTTTGTGTCTCATGAACCAAGGTCAAAATGCAGTCAATTAGTTTGCAAACCGCTCCAAGTATATGCAAAAGTGTGTCATCCTAATTTACAATTTTTAGATAAACCTCGAAAAGATGAAAACCTTTGACGTGAACGTACAAAATGCGGTTTTGTCATTAATTATAATAATAAGGTGTACAAATGCAATGCTTCCGCTTAACAGTAGTCATTAGCCAGAGATTTGTCAGAATGCGTTAAAAAATTTTAATCTGAAGTGATAGGTTAACTATCGACATTTCAAAGTGTCGGTATAAACATACAAGATTGCATTTGAACAAGTTGTGAGAACAAGTGCGAACAAATAAAAAATATTCCTAAAACTCGGCTTAGCTGCATAGCACATATTTTTGCAAACTCTCCTCAACTCGCTCCAACCAATAATACTATTATCATTCAGACGGACGCAGCGCAGCATTTTTAAACATTCTAAAAATATATCCATATGAAATGTTGAAATCGTAGAATCAAAAACGGACTGGGAAAATTATTTTATTAGTAGTAATTAATAATTTTTTTATTTGCACTCTGAACAAATGCCACATTTTAATGCTTGACAAAGTCACATCACAAAAGCAATCCTTTCAAATGGAATAATACGGGAAACGCATGCGTGTGGCAAGTGGAATATCATGTGTATGTCTAACCTAAATACTGTACGGTTTCAAACCTACAAATACTTCACTTCAACTTACCCATTCAGCATATAAAGTTTGCATACTAATATTTTTAAACCTTAGGGTCTTTCGAAGTTCTATTTTAGCAATAAAATTAGCCAACGTCAACAGTTACAAACGTTACTACTTTCAATACTTTTAAAACATTTTGCAAAAATTGCTTTTTTGTTTTCAATAGATGAAACGGAGTACACGGATGCCATTATTTTGAAACACAAAATTTGTTTATCTAGCTTTGAGTTAAAAACGACATCCCGTCCATGTACATTTCTCTATAATTTTTCAAAGTTATTTTACCCCAGCTTAAAATTTTCATAATGCCATGACGTTGAAAACATGACGCAGAATTTCAAAACTTGCATTGGCAGCATATGTGGAAATATACCTATGTAGGTGAGCAACTTTTCTTTCTTTTTAAAAAGATTTCTTGACTAAAAACGAAATGTAGTAATAATAGGTTCAGATTTTTAATTAAACTTAATTTAGCGTTTTTCATTTAAGATTTCATGGAAAGGCAATGTGGTCTAGTGGTTAAGACACTTGAATGTTTTACGATAATGATACTTGATTACCAGAACAGTTTCTCATCCCTCCCTTTGCGGTCGTCCGCAGGAACTCTAACATTAAGCTGGCTTAATGTTTACTGCAAGTATGTCTCGTACAGTACACAAGTGACCCAGGTTCGATTCCTGGCATTGTCTCAGTTTTTTGTTTGCTTTTTCGCCGTCAAAATTAATAAATTATATTTCTACAGGATTAGCCCAAGGCGAATTAAAAATTCTCAGCTAAAACGCTAGTCCAATTTCATTAAATTACCCGTTGTCAAATCTGTCCATTTACTATTCCTTTCATTTTATTCACCAATTTTCAGTTCATAAAATTTACTAAAATAAATGGATTTTTTCAAGTCAAAAGCTTAAAAATCCTCCCTGAAGCTGCAATTATAATTGAACCGTATTCTTACCACACAAATGCCAATTTGAAGGATAAAAATAGTTTTTGATAACGTCACTAATGTGTTGATTATTGAAATCCAATATCGAATTCAACAGCTCATATTGTCATTCGCAATTTATTTTTAATCCATACGACAGAACTTTTTTTTGCGTAAAATAATTTTCCTCCAAACCATGAACAAATATTTCCCTTATTATTATTTATTTGAAAATGCTGTATTTGTTCAGTAACTACCTTTAATTAATGCATTAGATATTGTAGAGAAACAGAAAAAAGCAGCTACAGCTAAATAATTTAAACAGCTAGAGTGCGTGCCACGTGTAGTAGTTAAAACGTTTATTAGTATGCAGCTTCTCTGCAAGACACGCAGATCAAGAACAAATGCTTATTCTAATTCTACCGGGTTTCAACTTTCTGCACTTCACCTTAAAAGAACGACCGTGATAGTCTGGCTGATGACAAATTGCAATATGGTCAGAGATGTTTTCATTTCAAAGTAGTTGACCGAGCCGAAACCCAGTCGAACGGCTTTGAGTACATTTAAAGAACGTCGAAACTCTTTCACTTGACAAGTTCCCAGCAACCGTGTAGAATTCGGAGAATTCCGAACTGTAGTAGCCAGATTGAGCTTTAAATTCTTCAAACAACGAAAGCTTACCAGATTGGCCTTTCCAGGAAAATAGGAACCAATTGTCATGAAAAAATATACGTTAAACGTGACAAACAGTAGAATCACAATTGTGCGGGATGACGCCGTACTCATAAACGAACTACTTAAAAGTGTTGAGCTGAGAATTACAGCAAAGGACATTTGAAAGGCTAGTAGCTGGGCAGCATAGCGCTGCTGGAAACAATCGTTGATTAGCCGGATTTGCACCAGAACGCAGCGATATTTGGTCA
>JAHZMT010001091.1:0-26512 GCA_027743785.1 Sinhomidia bicolor
TTATTATTATATTCAATATTTACTTGTTTCGTGCAAAAGAAACCAAAATCAACAAACTATTTTAATGATTTTAAAAAAAAGATTCAGCTATTTCAGTAATTTTAGTGAAAAATATATAAAGTAACGACGTACCTTAAACACACGAACTTTTTTTAACAAAAAAATATATAAGATAGGCTCTCTTTTTTTACTTTTTACTTTCAACACATACAATAATAGTAATAATAATATGGCATTGCATACAAAAGAAAGCACAAAAATCATTTACATGCACCTTTCTCCATCGTTATTATGCATAGAACGTGTAGATCTTGCCACAAAAAATAAATCTTTGAATCCATCCAAGTACTTCCTTGCTTTGTGAACATAGCAAAAATGAACACTGAAAAAATTAAACAGTTTAAAGTATTTTCTCTGTCTATAAGCATTTTAGTCAAAAACTTTAACACAAAAAAACTTACACTATAATAATAATAATATACATACACACACTGTGTATCTCTCCGTATTTTCAAGTTCTTTTCTAGACTGCCTTTCTACTAGACACAACAAAACTACGGCTACTACTACTACTATATAAATTATGATGAGCTTGAGCGTACCACATCATATCATAAAATTAAATAAACTTTTAATAATGTTGTAACTGTACAGACGATTACTACTACTACTACTACACGTCTGTCTGCATCTAATTGAGCTTTCTCTTTGCAGTATTTATTTTTTTCAAAAAAGAATTTTAACAAATTGACTGCACAGCAGTGATGTAAATACTGATGATAGGTTTTACTGCACGTGTGTGTTTATAGAGTTTATAAGGGAAATCTAGATAGGTGCGTTGAAAACAATTTTCTGGAACTTGATGCGTAAATTAGGGAGTTGTTAACTGGTTTCTATTTAAACTATTTCAACAAAAAATGTTTTTTAAAAAGTCTTTTTCCTGTTTCAGAACAGGAAAAATATACCTAATACTAATAATAACAATAGTGATAATATTCACAAGCAAATACAAAACTTTACTTTTTGTTTGATATTGACAGTATAAGCGTTTGTTGAAGAAACAAGGTTGACGATTTTGTTTTCGTGGCGTTTGGGGTAGATTTTCTCTTTACATACCTATTATGAAAGTGCTATATAATCGCTTGCACAAGTAAAAGTTTCTAAATATAAATAATCATTTGGTATATTATAGATACATATATATGATGACGATATATTATACTAAATTGTCATTTTGGTGTACTATTTTTAAAAATTATGCTAACCCATCAAAAAATTTTATTTTAGAATCCAACTTATGGGTCTTATTAGATGGTAAATAAAAGAGTAATGTTGATAATTTTAAAAGCACTACTAAAAAAACTGTGGCTGCACTGCACTGAAGGCAGATGACGATAATGATGATGATGATAATGTTGACTGTGAGTTGTTTGTGATTGTACAATTTTTTTGGGACAGTGTTCATACATTATTAAAAAGTAGCAGTAGATTTTACGCAAAGTGAATTTGAAAGAAAAGGAGTTTCTGGAGCATCATTTTTTTCTGATGATGATAAGAAGGAGGAGACATAATTTTTTTGAGTGAGGGACGCTAGAAGATAGGCTATTATGGAAAATTTAATAATAGGGGCTTATTCACAGTAAAAAAATCGTATGAAATCATCATCATCATCATCGTTGTCGTCGTTGTAGGATTGCGTGCATGGATTCATCGTGTTTACTCTGCAAAAAACGTGCACATGTGTATATGTACATGTACATATATACAACAACTCGATACTATTTATTCAAGCACTTTTTATTACATCAGGCAACATAATATTTTACTGGAACGGGATAAATTGTCAAGAATTTTTTTTACACTTTTATGTAAATGTACGTTATACATGTACAATGCATAAAGTCATTTTTCACGTTGATATTTGAAAGCAGTTAAGAAAATAAGCGAAGACGAAGAGAGAGAGAGAGAGAGAAAGAAAGAGAAAAAAACTTCTTGTTCCATTTTTTGGATGGCTAGTGAGATGATAGGGTAAGTGGTTCGACTTTTCACTATGCATTTTTAAAGTGTCTGCTAGAAACCCAAATGGACTTCATCTGTAGTGGTGGTGATACGATGGCAGTAGAAAAAACCAGAGTAATAGCAGCAGCAGCAGTAGAGTAATAATAATAATAACAACGACAGCAATATTATATATGCTACTACTCTATGTTGGGGACGAGATTACAACTACTTGTTCTTGGTAAAATAGAGCCCATTACGTCAACAACTGCAAAAAAAGCTGTAAAAAATCCTGGCATGTGTCCGTTTATTTCTTGTCATTGCATGTCTTCTTGCAATCATCGGAATAGACAAAAAATAAAAAAAGAATTTCAAGCATGTTTACCCTTCCTCTCTCTTCGTATTATTGAATAGGTATTAAGGTCTGTCGTTATTGTTATCATTGGAAGAAGAGGACTTGCATGCAGGCAAGGCAAGCAAGTAAGGCAAGCAATAAACATGCTACATTTACATTGTATAATTAAACTTTATAATGAGATTAGACGTATACGACACGACGACGCGACAGTCCAAAAAAACATACACTTGCTTGCGTTCTCTAGAAGAAAAAAATGAATAAATGTCGCGATGAAGTGGGTGGTTTCACTTTGCCCCAAAAATGATTTTTTTTTCTCTCTCGCTGGCCAAAAACAAGTTAGGCAATACTTTTGTATAACAGCGAAAGAAATCCAAACAAGCAATAGTTTGATTGATTAATAGTTTGCTTTTTAACGGAGGGAGAAAGTAAGGTGGAATTATACATATTTTTGTTTCTTTAAAAAAATTCCAGCGTAAAACTTTTCTTCATTACTTTGCTGTCTTACAGTAGTAAACTGAATATTGCATGTGCTTAATGGTAAATTGACACGAGTAAAAGCTGATTTCTTTTTCGGTGGTGCCACTGCTACCGCTACACTTGTTTTGTAACCAAGTATGAATTTCACATTCCCACAATAAAAAATGTAAAAAGGTATACAACATTTTCCACGCTGTTTATGCATTTATCATTTGGCTCAATATACCATTGAAAAAATTTTCACTGTAAATTGCTTCAAGACAGAAAAAAGTCAATCCGTTTATGTATATACACTTGCTACGGTTTTAGAAAACAGAATTGAGTCTACAAAAACATGTCAGTGGTCCAGTCAAAAGCAAAACAAAATTAGACGCCGAGCAAAAATAATATTAATAATAATAATTACTTTCTCATAAAATTGTTGATAACAAAGGCCATTGATAATAGCGAGTGAGTACATAATGCTGAGATTTTTTACCAGGTATATATATATCTATCTACATAGCTAAATAATAATAAAGTAAATAAATTACCAAGCAATATATTTGATATGAAACAAAACAAAGCAAAGTACATAACTCTTTAATCTGTTGCCAAAAATATCTACTCCTACTACTACTACTACTAGCGTCAATAATACAGTTAATTAATGTTAATAAATTTTGGAGATAAAAAGTGCTTATAATCAAATTCCTGATTGTGACATTCCCTGTTGTTGTTGTTGTGCGCAATTTGGTATTTATGTACCAACATAATATACATACATACATACGGCCTATTTACTCACTCATTTTTGCAACTTTAAAATTTTTATCAAACCATAAATAAACATACTTTATAGCTGACAGTAGCCAGCCAAACAGCGAACTATTGCTGTTATTATTATTAACATTCAGTCAATATTTAAGACATTCGTAAAAAGGACCAATAGATGATTTATCATTTCTGTTTTGTCACAGCTCAGTGGAGCCAACTAAATGAAAAGTTATAATTTAAAAATTATCTCCCCAGTCTTTCGCCTCAATGAGAGAGAGAGAGAAGAGGGTGAAGGGCTTGCAAATTTTACATGATGATATCAAGTTGATTTTCTAGTTTACACCTGCTCTAAATAGTAAATGATCATTATCATTTAAATCCTTTGTACAACCCCGTTTATTTCACTTTCATGCTTTATAAATAATCGCTCACATTTATCCATCTATTTAATTTACCACTTGTTTCCCTTCTCAAAACCTGATAGTCTCTATATTACATTTAATAATAATAATAATCATACAACAGTGCATTCTATTTTAAAAAATAAGTACGTACAATACTACTACGACTCGTTCTGTACGAGTGTCATTTTTCATTAAATAAGTCAGCAGGTAATAATCTCCAGCTGTCTTCTGTGAATGAAATGGTGCCGCCGCCGGGAAAAGTCAATTCGTTTGTTTTGTAGTCGATTATTTAAGCGAGTAGCATTGAAACGGAGACACGGTGTGGTGAATAAAATGCATTATTTTATTATAGCTCCATTATTATATTACAATTAGCATCAATACAAGTTGTTAGTTTGTTTAATCCTTAGTCATACATACATATAGGCTTTTTGGGTAAATTATATCGGTGTGTTTGCAAAATATCATGAGTATTTTCGCATGCAGCCGTATTTTTGCATTATTTGCGTGTACTAATAAATGACGATGAGCGACGACGACGACTACTAGTACTACTATATATTAATATTATTGATTGATCAACTACGTTATGAAGAAACTATATATTATTATCCTACTATATTTATTATAGTGTTTTCGCCTGTGTTAAACGTGTAAATTAGTGCAATCATACTTAATATTTCATAGGACGCATCATTATCAAGATAATTTTATGTAATTTTGTTGTAAGACGACAGGCGAAAATGCAACCATGTGTACATTATTATTACTATTAATTATTCCGCTGAAAGTTGAGGTAGGGCTGTGTATGCAGGAAGGTGATGGTGGTTGGTGGTGTGTGGTGACAATATTTGGAAAGATAAGCCATATTATTAAATAGGGTCATCAAATACTTTGACATAGTGTAATCGTTATTAAAGCTAATTATGACATTATCGCATTGAGTCATATTACAATTATTATTGTTATTAGTTAATTATGGAATTTTGTAATCGTTATGTAATCTGAGCGTGCCTTTTCAGCCTACGTGTATGCAATGCGTATATAGTATTCTTAGTAATAATAATAATCATAACTAGTATTTATATATTTTACATCGATACGTTGAACCTGTTTATACATATTTTACAATATTTATCGCCAAGTTTATGGGAAAAAAATATTTTATATGATGAGTCAATATATTACTGTTTTTAACTTTTTTTAAACATAAAAATATTACAAAGCTTACATTAGCTACTTATATTGCATAATGTCAAGTAGGAAAAAAGGAATCTGTTGGTGTATTTACTAATACACGGTGTCTTGCACTTTTTCGCTGTGTTTGTCACTGCACAGTGCACTCCTTAATATTATAATATAAACGTATGCCTTGTTCATCTTATTTTGTTGGTTGGAAAGTAAGAATAAGAAACAGCAACCTGCTACAATATATATATATATATACATTTATACATACATGTATTCTCATCTCTGTTGCCTTTCTATACATTATATAAGCAACAAAAGCTCATATGCAATCATTTTTTCCTAATGCCGCCTATTTCTGCACGAAATACAAATAATTATTAAAACAACAACGCCTTTTTTATTTACTGAACTGAAAATTTACCTTTTCTTCAAATTAGGGAAAAGAAGAAAAGGAAGATATGCAAATTTATGAGCTACGTTTTTACAAGTTGTATGTAAACTTTTTAAAAAAATGTATAGGCAAAAAAAAATGTATAGGCAAAAAATATATAACAATGTTTGATATTCCGTAGGTACATATATAATATGTAAGTACGTGTTTTTATGTAATATCTTTAAGGAAAAGGGAATCGTGATGTAAACACTAGTAAATAAATCAAAACAAGTGAAAAAAAACATATTAATAATAACAATCAAGCATTGTTTTGCTATTTTAGTGCTCCTTGTCAGTTGTCGTTTGGACATTTTAATCATTTCTGTCTTTTCATTTTACATTGTAGTCAGTTAAAAAACAATGCGTGTAAAACAATAATAATTATTATGTAGTGTAATAAAATATTCCTGAAATTGATTACGCGACTTTTTTTGTCAATAGTAATGTTATTATTATTATTATTATTGCGATTATTTTGCCGTGTATTAAACACATTATTGTCGTCACTATATAGTTGATAATATTTATAACGGTGGTAATATGATATGTGTTATGTGTATTATGTGTATAGAACATTATTATGTTTGTATTTTAATTGTCGATGATGCCATCAGTTGCGTATGTGCTCAATAAAAAAGAAAAGCAAGTTTCGCTAAACGTTCAAATTCACGCAGTAGTAGTATTAACAGTACTGTTATTATTGTGAGCATTATTTATTGGGTTTGTTTCCTTTTCGGTAAAAACACGGAGCACGCACGAATGTTTCATATTGCCCCAAAATCCGCTCATATCCAATTTCACATTGCATTATGTTGAGTCCCTATTCATTCATGAACAACTTTACTGCAAGCATGCTAAGTTTTCCTGTTGTGTGTGTTAATTTGATCCTCATAATTTTCTTTGTGCAGCACAATAAATAAAATGAACCTTTTTCTTTTAGGAAAAAAAGTCTCTCTAAAAGTTTGAATGAATTCACGTAACATTATACTGCTCAAGCAACAACATCAGCAGGCAGAGGTATCAACAGTGCAACAGCTGTGAAAGGAAGGAAATGTTATATCTATCTGTATACTTAACTCATTAGCACTGATAAAAAAATGGTAAATAAATGTGCACGAATTGGATTGGGAATCCCATGATAAACAGTAGTGTTCTTTCCAAGTATTATGGTCATTGATCAAGGATAATACTCTGAAACACCGATTGTGCTTTTTTTGTTAGCTACAAACAACAACACAAAACCTCGCCGCTCCTTTGTTGATCCAGATCTGGGTGAATCTCGACTACTACTAAGCCATGAATGATCAGTATCATAAGTACAAAGTATTCATTCCCGATTCGAGGGAGCATTGCCATAGTTTATTTGAGTCCCCGTTGACTCACATTAGCTCGACAGATAATCTCAAGAGGATTCGTTATCAATGACTCTTGAGCAACATAAAATATAATACACATTTTTTTATTTCAATCGAAATTGCATGGCTGTGTCTCTATAAAATCATCTTATGTTTTTGCAAAAAACGAGAGAGAATATTTTTAGATTCAAAAGCACAAAAAGTGTGCTTGCAGCAGCATGGAAGTTTGTTGTAGACTTGCATATTTTCTCATTTCAAACCCCCATAAAAACTGAAATGCTATTTGTAACATGTTTTAAAGTCAATTTGCGGTACATAAAACTATCCTCATAAATAGTCCGTTTTCCCGGAATGAACGCCCGTGTACAGAGTAAACTGATTTTTACTGCTTTTCCCTACACCAAAAGTCCACAAGGTAAGTAAGCCTATACAATATTGTCACAGAAAGAGAAATCATCAACGAATAAATACAGAAACTGGTAAGTACCATCGCTTAACCAAACCCCAAAAAAAAGAAGAAGAAAATATATAAATACAGCCTATATATATCACCAACGTATTTATGAGCAGTTGTTGTTGGTAAATAAAAATGAGCAAAAAGACCGAAAATCGTTTCAAGATGAATTGCACAACTCACTCGCCAAGCTAATCGCTGAGTTGATGTTGTAAGTCAAAGCCAAAAGGTAAATGTTTTTGTGTGGAGGAATGAGGAAGAGAAGAGAGAAAAAAAAGTGAGTTGTTTGTGCGTGTTTGCATTATAGGATAAATTTGTTACAACTGGACACACCTGTCCGCTCATGAAATATCTATGAATGCAAAAGGAAACAGCTTTTCTCTTCTCTTTTTTTTCCTCTCTCTCTATTTCTCGTTCTCTTCTTTTCTTTCAGTTTTCTTGCTCAGTGTACTTACTCTATTTAGAGTGAAGCGAGCACAGGAGAGAAGAAAAAAATGTGAACAGCAGGACCAGAGAGAGAGAGAGAAAGAGAGTAAGAAAACAAGTGCTGAAATATGAATGAGTGGTTTAACTTCATGAAACCAAAATGATTCCTTTGTGATGTATTAGTCGTCTTGACCTGCTGGCTACCGTTGTTGGTCAAAGTCAATGGGTTGCTACTTGCTTACAGCTACATACATACATACACACATACATATTGTAGTTGACTTACACAAATAAAAAGCCGGTTGAGAAATCTGTTAACTGTGTAGTAGTAGATGGAAGTAGGGACATAACTGTTAATAGAAAATAGAAATGCTCAACTAGAGGTATTGCCAGTACATTTTGTTGACACTTTTTTTCAGTACACGGTTGTTGCATTTTGAGTTGTCCGCCAGTCAGTATTCAAAAAGATATTATGACAACTGGCTAGAAGGGGGAGATATGATTTAATTTTTTATCAACTTTGTACTGTCCTCTTTCACAATCATCATCATCATCAGCAGCAGCAGCATTGGTGATGGGACACACGGGTCTTGATTTGATGTCACGTTCATTCAAAAACTAAAACATTAGCTTTGGTTTTTGTTTAACTGGAATACTTACAATTGACGATTTTTTCTCCTTTTTCTCGACAAATAATAGAAGTTAAGAGTTTTGTTCAAACTTGTCAACAGCTTTTTTTTGTGCGGAATGTCAGAGAAAAAAAACAAACTTGGAAAATGGAATTTCTTTCTTTTTTTGTTTTTTTTTGCTACCGTTAAAAAACATGACAAGTACCTTCTCTCTTGTTCGCCTGGCAAACTTTCAAAGAATCTTAAACCAGTCAGATATATACATGTACAGAAAACGTATGTACATAATAATAAATAGGTGCTATTCGCTGCGTTACGTTTTAATAAATCAAAAATTTATCGTATTGGTCTTTTTTTGCTTTTGACTACGGATTTGACAAATCTAAAAGAAGGGGAAAAAATACAAAATGTGTCATCAGCGTGTAACCCTGTCATGAAATTTTTACCTTTCTGATTAATCTCACTACCCAGTCAATCATCAATCAGTAGAGTTGCAAAAGAGAGAAACAAACCGTTTTAAAAAGCAATGACAACAAGAAACAGAAAAAAAATCATAGAAAAATCAAGAAATATCAGGTTGTATTTTTCAATAAACAGCTAACTGATTTTTTAGGAACTACTACTGTCGTTTAACAAGAAAAGAGCAAATGTTTCCTTCTTGAATATATATGTAAATGTTGGTGCGTTAAAAAAATTGTTAACTGTTTTGAAAGACTTGACGTGACCAGTCAATCATGTTGTTTTTTTGATTTGGCGGCACATAGTGGCCAGAAAAGTGTCACTTTTGAATTTGTGTTCTTTTTTTTTATTTCTATTTTATTTTTTTCTTTTGTTTGATCCTTCCGTCTTTCTGATTTGGCAGGTCTTGGTTGTATATTATATCATTTTAATTTTATTTGTTTATTTTAAAAAAATGGTTGTGCTTACATTATCGGCTCACATGATCTGCGTCATTTACGGTTGAATAATAATATTACCTACAGCATGTATGAGTTAGGTATATTTACACACACGTTTTTTTAACAAACGTAAATAGGGAACTGGAGTAATCTCAGTAGCCCTTTTACACAGTATCCTATATGCCAATCACTTTATCTAAATATGCATGTGCCACTTGCCCTTAAACACTGACTGCATAATTAATTGAGTAAAAAAACTCAAAAACTATTTCCCCGTTTTTGCGTTCCGTACATTTTTTTACGGTTGAATCTCTTTGAAAATAAGTATCATCACCACAATTCCTGCCCGATTTCCTTATTGTCTAGCCATTTGCTTGTCCATAAAAAACATAAAAATGAACTCAAATTTTTTATACACTGTTATCATCGTCATCATCATCATCATCATCATTGTGATCATTTTGTATTCATCCCTTTCCACCATAATATTCTCTACATCCCATCATCATGTTTTGACATGGCAAACAAAAAGTGGCGTTAGGACAAAAGAAGAGTGAAATGAGTGGAATAAAAGCGCAGAGAATGAAGTAGGTACCTATAATATATATATATTCTATCCGGATATTTCCCTGTTCACTCTATTTCGTCAAATTAAATATTTACAAGTACAATCTTTACTAGTAGTGATGGTGGTGGTGGTGATGGTTGCGCGAAGGCTATGTTACACAATAACTTATTGTACACTGTCCCATCAACATTGACGATGACGATCAAGCCTACAGGATTTTTATGTTTTCCATTTTCACATTCAATCTACGTTTTTATCAATAGATACAGATACCCAAAGGAATTCTTGATGTATTGTGTTGTGTGTATATTGTTTATGTGTATATATAAATTATGTTTGTAATAACATTGGACCCGGTAAATTATAACCGTGAACTCTCTCTCTCTCTCTCTCTCTCTCTTTCTCTCATTTTCCTCTGCAAACATCAATCAGTCAGTCGCTCACTCAGCCATTCTGCCCAGTCAGTGTATTATGTGTATGGTATGGGGAATAGCAGAATGAACAGATACTTTTTTTGTTGATAACCTGTCAGTTGGCAAGTAAAACACACTTCAAAATTCACCAGCACATCATCGTCATCATCATCATCACATTTTTCGGTAACCTAAGGGCAGGAGGTGAAGCACCAGTGAAATAAATTTATATTCATAAACACACATGGAAGAAAAAAAAACAGAAGTTAAATACGCTTCGTTTGACTTACTTCCATCTTGTTTTGCTGCTGCTGCTGCTGCTGTTTTTTTAATATTTTCGATACCAATCTTACGGTGTCTTATATTCGATGATAAAAAAATAATATTTAATAATTATTTTTAAAATTGATTGCGATGATGCAAGCATGTATTGTGTAAAGATATGCATGTGAGAGAGAGTGTGTGTAGTTGGGATAAACGTATCGTTTTTTTATCATATCATCAAATCATTGAAAATAAGTGAGAAAATTGGATTGCGGATAACTGCGATGGCTGAAAATTGATATTTAAGCGAGCACACTAATATTTATATGATGATGAGCGCGGCACACATATCTGAAAACGACGGTCGAATAAATGATGAAGCTGGACAACAGCAGCAGCGAAAACGTGCAATGATGATGATGATGATACCCGTGATGAAAGGGTAAATGCAGTGGGCGGCATATAAAATGGCTGCTATTCAGCTGGATGAGTATAGTAAGTTGGGCTTAGCTTTGGTAGTAGTCATCGTCACAAAAAAAAGACAGAGCTAAAGAGAGAGAGAGAGAGAAATTCTTCAACCCTTTTCCCGAGAACTAGAACAACAGGCGATATGTACAATAGATAAGTAGACAACGTCCACTTGGTTGATAGTAAGGAAGAAGGAGGACGATTCACTTGCTTTGTTTTTTCTACTCAATATACATATGTACATACACACATACTTTTGCTGCTCAAGTGACGGCACACACACACACTCGAGTTTTAAACGACGATACATGCATGCATGCATGACGACGAAGTTCATGTAAAAATCATCAGATCATATCCCGTTTTGGGAGAATGAAATGTACACGGCTGAAAAATACTATATAGTCCAAGATGATCATCATCAGTGGTGGTGGTTGGCTACACAGGAAAAAAGGCTGCTACTACCATGGTACCGCAATAACCAATCTATGCAGCCTGTCGCTGAGCTGCTATTATCTTATCATTATCATCATCTCATGTGTTGACCATTACACCGTTTGACTTACAAGACGTGTACAGATATTACCACCACCACCGACTTAAGTGCGCACATACATGGATAGATAGATACATACATACATACATGCCCACCTGTCATATATAGCAAGCAGTGTGTTTGTGTTTGTATGCATACCATTATTGTCTACGTTTGTATAGATTTTTATTTGTAAAACGGAGAAGCAGGAAGAAGAGAACACCTAATCCACCAGTTTACAGTTTGTTGTAGGTGTCTATTGTGTAAAAACATTTTGAACTTTTGTTTTTTCATCAATATCAGGTATGTATGTATATACTCAATATACATGAAGGTTTCTCTTTTGGACGAATCACTTTTTGCTAGTGGTTTTCGTATAAATATGACACAACACTCTACTGACACAGTATTATTGACATGACAATGGACATGATGGAGAAAAAAAGTAAAAGTTGGGAGTAGTAGTAGTAGTAGTAAAGGAACTACCACACATCCACATAATAATGCATAGATCCTTTGGTGGTGTAATTCACACAAGACATGTTTTGTATCAGTGGTGGTGGCGGTGGTGGTAGTAGTGAAGTGGAAATAAACCTGTGTATCTAGAATCTAAAATATTATTATTATCCAAACACACACACCTACTGGGTATACTCCTTATCAGCAAGCAGCCTGCTAGAAAAAGGAGCACCAGCAGCACCCGGGCCAGAAGTGAAGAAAGAGTTTTAATATTTGAACATCACTTACGATCAAATAATAATACGGTCGTGTCAGTAGCAGCACAAAAGGCATTATTAACAAATTTAACAGCGGCTCTCGATTTTATGGAAGCCTTTTGTCCTGGGAGACACAAAAAACAAAAAAATATATACCCTGTGTGCTCTTGCTTATTCTTCTGCTCTACTCTGTTGCTCCTATTATTACTATTATTATTATTATTACATACTCTGTACTTGTTTCCCTTTTGCTTTGCTTGTTCAAGAAAAAAAAGGAATGAATACTATCATCACATCACCATCACCGCTTCTATCGCCACCACCACCACTATATGCTCCCTTGACACAATAAGCAACAAAAACAACAAACAGCAGCAGTGCCGGGCAGAAGAAGAAGGCAAAATTGTTGTAGTGGAAGCCGTTAAAGTGGCACGGACAACATTAATGTATGCTTGTATGTATGTATGTAGGGATGTTCTATCTAGCAGCAGCACCACCACTATCCCCATCATCATCATCACTCTCAGAATTGCCACATAACTTGTTCATGACTCCTCATGCACTCTAATGTGGAGTGAACGAGAGGAAAAATTACAATGTGCCTGTTGGAAACCTGTTGGAATTTGGGAAATGAAAGCTATAATAGCAGCGAGCAAAGTGTAAGGTATAATAATAATAATAATATGGCATCCACTGTGGAAATCAACGAGAAAACCGAAGAGAGAGAGAGAAAGGAGGAAATATGTACACATTTATATACATTTTTTTTCAGGATGACCACATGGGTAGTAGCAAAGGAGAAGAGGCAGACAACAATGGTGCTGCATGTAATGATAATAAGGAGGATCACAAAGTCATCCTAGATTCATAGGTGATTCACACACAGTGATGCCCATAATAATAATGGTAATAATAATAATACCGGTTGTTGTAGTACTGGAGAGACAGGCTGATACGCCGAAAAAAATGTAGACACATACACTATTATGGTTTCCTTGTTGGTTTTCCCTTTTCTATTGGTTGTGCTAGCAGTGGTAGTAGTAGTTGCTGCTGCTGCTGCAGCAGCAGTAAATATAGTGGTGTTGGCAATAGTAGTCGTGGAATGTCAAAGATTAATTCTAAATATCCACCCTGTTGAGTGGAGGAAGATCCTGTGAAAAAATGCATGAGGAGGAAAAGGGTTAAGCGTTCTTCTTATTTATTTACACCCCAACAGGGTACCATCTCAATGAAACCAGAGTGGGAGTAAAGAAAAAAACACACCGTGTGTGTGTGTGTTTATGCTCTGCTGCTACTTTACTATTTACCACCACCATTTCAACTAGTCTCTTTTTCCTTCCGCTTTACTTATTTCCATTGGATATATCTATACCTAAGCAACATTTTCCACTGTTTTTTTTCCACCTGCTATCAAAACAACAGCAACAATAACAACAACAACAGCAGCAGCAACAACAATGGCTGGTACATAGTAGCATAGAGAATAGTATATAACAAACAGTTTTATTATTATTATTTTTTTGGAAGCAATGTATTTATTTTATTTACATGCGGTAAAATAGTCAAAACAAATATGTATTCCTGGCTTTACCAAAAACATGCCTACAGGTTAGATTGTTCTTCTTTTTAAAAAAATAAAAAAATAAGCTACATAGTTCTGTTGTAGTGTATGTATGTATGTATTGTACCTGAGGAGTTAGTAACTAGCCTTTTTTCTTCATCACCATCGTCACGTATTTTTTGTTAAAAAATAGTTTCATTTTATCGTGAAATTGCTACATTTACCAGGTAAACCTCAGGGTTTGAATGTTTTAGTATTTTCACATATGTATCACCCTCATTTTTTTCCGACAACTCACCTGTTTCATTTCACCCTGCCTGCCTGCCTGCCTACCTTAAAAGCAGCTTTTTTGGCGTGGTTGCTGATAAAAAGCGAAAAAAGGAGAAACGTGTTGTTGTTGTTTTTTCGCTTGCTATTGTTAAATCTAACTACCATTCCAGTTGTTAATGTGTTGACAGGAGTCATTATTTTTCCCTGATTTTGTTTCGTACTCGTATACAAAACTGTATTTTCCCTTATTTTCTAGCTGCTGTTATCACATAGTATAATAGCCACTTTTCTCTACAAGAAAAAGCTTTCTTAAATTGTAGCGTCATAAGTTTTAAGTATTGTTTTAAAGAAAAAAAAGAAGAATATTACAGACAAAAAAAATCTTTCTTTTTTATGGATGCCAAGCTCATGGCTAATCCGTCATTTTTTTCGGTAATAAGTGTAATTTAATGCCATTTTCCATTCTACTCATCGTCCTGTTGATTATTTAATAAAAATGGATAATGGTCCTGTAAACCACTTTGCGTTGATATTTAAGACTTTTCCCAATGCTCTAAAGCTTATATGTATGTATGTATATGTATATATATTTTTTTAAACAAAAGTAGCATTGGTTGTTCTAACGTGATAGAACTGTAATCATTTCAATTCAATATCTAGTATTTTACCGTGTCTCCTTCCTCTGCTACAACGTTCACTCAATTTTTTTTTTGCTGTCAGTGTAATTTTTTATCAGTAGTGTTGCTACTACGACTACTATTTAAGAAAGTCGACAATAAAAATGTATCGTGCGAATAATGAATCAAAACATTTATTTATTTCTCTCTCTCTCTTTCTTCCCTTCTGATAATGTGCTATATTATTATTATAAATGACATGACATAAAATAGCAAACCGGTATTTATGGCGTAAAATGTTCTGCTACACTGCCAAATCCAATGCAATGTTACGGGGGTTCAAAAAGGGAAACTCAAAATAATTCTGACTTGTTTACTCAAACACACACACACACACACACACACACTGCTCAATAATAAAAGTACATGCAACAGCAGTAGCAGCAGTGGTAAAGGCAGCGGCGGCAGCAGCAGCAAAAACTTGTGAGATGGATTATCCTTTTATCAGCCGAGTATAAAATGTAGTTTAACATTGGTACTGATGATAAGGACGATACAACTATGCCTTTCCCTGTTTATGTGATTCATTTTAAAGTACTTTCAATGGAAACAAGGTCTCAAGAGGTTTTTATTGTGTGTAAGCAAGCAATAAAAATTACATACAACCCGACCGGTAGCAGCAGCAGCAGCAGCAACTAGAAACCCTACTCGTTTCTCTTCCTTTCTCCTCTTTTGCTAATGTACGGACATATGTATGCACAGAAGAAAAAACCTGGTAGAAATGAACGGTAATGTGGGTAGTTGTGATGATGCTATAAACGAAGAGAAAACTCAAAATACATAAATTTCATTTCTTGTACTATATTTCCATTAAATACTACCACTTTATATTTTACATATATTATTATTATTATTATCATTTTTGTAGCATGAAATATCACAGACACACTCTCGTTTGCATGACTTTGCTAGCTGCAAATGTGATAATGTGACATGCATGCTCGGTCTCGGTAGTACCGGCCAGGCAGTATGATGGTGGTTGGTGGTGGTGGTGATGTTTCACAGTGCCCCGGAAACGAAAAAAGGACAATATAATGGGTAGGGTAAGAAAGGGGTAGAAAATGCCAAGACTCTCTCCCTGCTTATTCTTGTTGTTGTTGCTGCTGCTGCTGCTGCTGCTACTACTACTGCTTTTCTTGCTAATGCGTATACTTATTTATTCACTTGCAATGTAAATATATTTGATGTCAGTATTTACGTATATATAAACAGCAACACAACTGCCTATTGTTGATTATGTTAATTTTTTGTCCTAGAATAGCATCATTTAAGGTATTAAGATTTCAGTGTACATGCCACCTTTCTACGCAGAAAGAAAAACACATGCTTTAAAAAATGCAAAATGGTTTGATAATAACGACGCTTACGTTTTTTTGTGATAATTTGAGGCCAAAATTTTCCTTGGGTTAGAAAAACAATTTTTTTAAAAGCAAAAGCTACACAACAGCGGGATAATCTTTAACTCTTTCTTTCATTGCAACAATGCCAATAAAATAAACTGTTAGGTTGAAATTATCACAGCGTTTGGATTAAGAAAATGCAATTGCTGGAACATTGTGAACCTCTCTCTCTCTCTCTTTCTATTTCTGATTTATTTCCAGTAAAAAAAGTTAAGTGATCCCTGCAGGCACACATACGGATTTTTTTATTTTATTTTATATTTTTTCACCATCCTTTCCTCACTTATACAATATTATTATTGCTATTCGAAAATGGAAATTATAATCAATTATTCATCATACATACACGAATATGTATATAAACGCAAGTTTCCCTTTTCATTCCAGAAAACAACCTTACAGCAGCAAACGCTTCAAAAAAATATTATTATGTAATTTTGTTGATGGAGTCTCCAGTGTGCATTTGTTAAAGGAATAAACCTTCTATTTTAGAGAAATAAATAAATAGGAAAAAAAAGTTTTGTCCTTAGATGCTCTACAGTTGTTTTTTTTTTATAAAGATAACCTGGTACCGTGATATGCTGCTATTGCTACTACCGTTGAAAATAACTCGATTAAATCCGTAAATCATTTGATGCATCATTTTAAAGATAGAAATGGCACTAAAGGAACCTTAATAACAGCATCAATTTATACTTTAATGTACGCACTTTTACAATAAAATAAAGTTTACACTAACCATAAAAATGGTAAAATAGATGTTTTTTATTCTTCTTCTTCTCTTGTTTACATAAAGCAAACACTTTTGCATTTGATTACAATATTTCCTTTCCATATTGTTGAAATCGCATAGTATATAGTAGTATAAGTACTTACTCCATTCATTTTCCTAATATGATCAATATGAGCACACTGAGGAAAAGAAGGAGAAGAAAAAAGCGTAAAACTTATTATTGCTAGTTTGTACGTATGCGTATAATTTTCCTTCCACTATTTCCCGTCCTCCCCAAAGCTCAAAGGAATACCTTGAAATATTCAATCTGGAAATAGTAATTTCTTTTTTTTCCTCTTCTTCTTCTTCGTCCTTTCTTATTCTTCCTTCTTCGCTTTTTTTCCCTGCAATATTGCATCTTATCACCGTGCATACAAGAAAAAGTGAAGCTGAAGCAGAAAAAAAGAAACGGTGCGAAAGTAGAAGAATAATAATATTACCTAAAAAATAAAGTTACTTATTTTTATTCACCTTTTTCAAATAATATGAGCGAACGTCGCACATAAATACATTTTTTTCTCCTCGAGAACCATTCTTTTACTACAGCAGCAGCAGCAGAAGCAGCAGCAGCAGCGCAGCAATTCGGGGACTCGTGCTGGTAACAAATAGCAGCAGTTTAGCAAAAAGCAGTTGTCGACTTTTCTGTTGAGTGAGTGGCTAAGCGATTTCATGAAAGGAGGGATAATAGCAGCAGTTGTAGCAGTAAGAAAAAGTGAAGTGAATGCTCGAGATTTTTTTTGTAACGTATGTTTATAAATTCTTCTCTTCGTCGGTTGTGATGGTGGCGGTAGCAGAAAACAGCAGCAGCAGCAGTGTATATATATGTATATGTTTTTGTATAAAGGAAGTAGGATGCGAGAGAGGAAGAAAAAATATTGGTAACTTTTTTTTAACTTGCTCGTTCTCTCTCTCTCTCTCCATTTTTTCCTGTTTCCTTCATCACATTGCATTCATGGACGGATTCTTTTCTTGCCCTTGTAAAAGTGTAACATGGACTAGCACCACGATCATCGTCATCATCATCCAACATGAAGACTTTGTTCCTTCTTTTTTTCGTCTCTCTCTCTCTCTCTCTCTCTCTCTTCGTTTTTTATTCTCTTCTTCCTCTTCTTTTCGTTTTTTCTTCTCTTGGTACTTTTTTTCTCTCTCTTCTGGTGTGTACTTATACAGTAGCAACTACTTCTACTACTACTGCTTACTGCTTCACCTTCAACTACTACACTTTTCTCAGTCACTCATTCACTTACTAACTCAGTGAGTCTTCGTTTACTATTGAGCCACGCATTAAACATTTACAACCCAATCCATCATGGCTTTTCTCACTAAATCATTCCATGTTCGGTGGAGGAGCAGAGCTGCAGCAGCAGCAACAGCAGAAGAAGTATGCATGTACATATGTATTTATAAATATAAGAAAAGAAAAAAAGCAGCGAGTAATAATAATAATAGTAAGAATAAGAATGACTGTGTATTTTCATGTTTTCATGTGTGCAGCAAGCATGCTGAATATAAGGACTTCAATTCATGAACAAAGTTCCTGGGGAAAATGAAGTAAATCGAGAGAGAGAGAGAGAGAAGAGTGCATGGAAAAAAAGTAAATTGTTCAAGAGCGAGAAAGCAAAAATGAAGAGGAGCATATATAAGTTAACTAAAAGTAGTAGTTGTAGTAGTCGTCGTCGTATGCAAAAAGTGATCGAAATTGTAACAAGAAAAAAATATCGTGTATAATCCAACATTCATCATGCACGTTGTACATTTCCTTTTTCATTTTCACTGGCAACCAGCTTTTTGTATACAAAATCTTTTTTTAAACATTTTTATCCGTCCCCTAATTTTATGAAAGTTGCATAAAAGATTTTTTGTGTGTGTCTAAAATTAAATGCTCTTTCTATTTCAGCTAACTTATATAACCGTCGATAAAAAAAGTTGAATGCTAGTATCAAAAAAAAAGAAGTTTTAACTCTCTGTGGTTAAAAATGTGCAAGGAAAATAGGGTTTTTATTAAGTATAATAGTAGCATAATAGTATGTATGTATATATTATTTTGCTTGAGGCCATCTAAAACTCCCAATTAAGCAAGGCAGACGCAGCAAGGTTGCGCTCAGCTAGATGTGCATTGTTACAATGGAAATGATTAATTTTTTCTGTAAACAGAGGCAAGATTGATTCAAAATGCTGTGCTGTATTCTGGATTTATTTACTTACTCGTGAAGTTCAAGATGTCGAGTAGAGCGCATAACAGAATTGCTGTAAAATGTTTGCACGCATTAAAAGTATACTCCATTGCACACTAATTTAATGAATGTTTTTAACCTTGGAATTCCCTAGATTACACAAAGTGATTTAACACAAAAAGGAATAAGATTGAAAGCTTGTTGTTTTTCTGCATGCCCAATACTTGATCAATAGCTTGAGGACTTTATCATGTAAATATTATTATCTCCACAGTAATGGAAGTTTGGATAGAGTGAAAAATGGTTTTTTAAAAATACTGGGTTGTGCTTGTAAAGATGAAAAGTTCTGTTTTCACCGGCAGCTTATTTTATTAATAAAAAAATACAAAAGCTTATATGTTGACAAAGGTCAACTGTTATTTTATACGGCTGACTTGAGTTTTTTTCTCTTTCTCTCTCTCTCTCTGAGTTGGTGGGTAACTGTTGTTGAAGCTCCGTCGACGAAATGAGCTTGAGACGTTTGTTTTGTCTCTACTTTTCTGCCTTATTTACCTGTCCTTCCACGTCTCTCCCTCTTTCTCTCTCTCTCTTTCTCTTCTCTCCCTCTCTACATCCCTTTTCTTCTTCTTCTTCTTCTTTTCACTACCCATCATCGTGTTAGCTCTCTCCAATCAAGATTACTTTTCTCTGTGTGTGTGGTGTGGTCCACCAATCTGACTTTGCCAAGTCAACTGTCTTGACGACTAACAAATGTCAGTCACTTTCAGTCCTCTACTCTACTCCACTCTCTCCTTGGTGATACCTGTCAGTTTTCTGTAAAAGTGGCTAAAAGCCCAAAAGGAAAGGAGAGAGAGAGAGAGAGAGAGGAAGAAAGAGATAAGATAACAACACAGCACCACAGACAGGCAAGGATAATATTACGGTGGATAAACAGGGACAAGCGAGGTTTAACTTTATAATGGAGAAAGGGAAGAAAAACACACCAGTCAGCTAAATCTAGTATATTTGAAGGCATTTCTTAAATTGTATCTCTCTTTTTCTCTCTCTCTCTGTGTGTCTGTCGTCATCAAGACATGCCTTGGAACTCTTGACGTAGATTTCCAAATAATTTTATTTGTCACCAGAAGATAATTTGACATATAAACGGCAAATAAATGAATCCCCAGTACTGTGTGCCCACGTACACACAGGCACACTCACACACAACTAGTTCAGATTATTATAACGATAGGGAACCAGACCAAGAAGAAGTGTATGCGTCTCACTGTAGCATTTTTTGTTTTTATCTCGACTAAAAAGTGGAAATAATAAAAAAAATCTTTTAAAAAATATCTATTTTTGAGTCAGTAGTAATTGTCAGTTTGTACGTATCTACAAATTAAACTTTTATCGAGTAGTGAGGTGTCACACAAGGACAAGCAGCTTTAATCCCCCCTCAATGCATTTTCTTATAAAACTTGCATCGATCGTAGGAAAAGTAAAAAAATAATAATAATTCCACATTTCAAACTCATCATCGAATCCTGCAGTTTTTCTACCAGTTTCTACGCACACAAAGCAAATATTACTCTGCTTAATTATTAGAACGTTTCTCAACAAGAACAACAGCAAATTAAACAGCGTTGATGGAAAAACATTCTAAAAGGTGGTTTAATTCCTGCTGACTTTAAACAGCGGTATATATTATTTTTCTCCCATGTCATAGTCAACTTCATGTAGTGAAAGATGACCTCACCCCACCACACCACACACTACAACAACAAGGTACATGAATGAAATGAGCGGCGGGAGAACCTTTAAAACTTTTAATATTAAACAACAAAGTGTGTATTTTGCAACTTGGCTGCATGCAAGCAAAAACTTTTACACACACAGAAGCCGATAAAGCCCAAAACTTTTGTGGGGAAACATATTAGGGAAAAAGTAATAAAGGTAAAAAGGAAAACATTGAAAAAAATCATATCAGCATGTAAGACAGCAGCAGCAGCAGTTGGCAATTGTTTTGCTGGAGAAAAAAAACAACAAGATGATTTTGTTCACTTGCTTCTTTTCTTCAATATGATATATATTTCTTTGGTTGCTAAACTCAGCTCTTTGGTTGAAATTGAAGTTTTGCTGTTGCAAGAAAACTCTACAGTTGGATAAGAATAGTAGTAGCATACCTCTAATTAAAGTTGCTCGTACGAATGAAAAAGACGATAGGGAAATATAAATACAGGTATACATACATAGGCTTACATGCTTGCATACAAGCAGTGCAGTAGCAAGAAAGCACACATTTATTTTTGTGCTTTTTACAACATGTGCGCATTTAAGGTAGGAGAAAAATGTGTACATTCTTATGTTTGCTTGCTACTATCCGGAGGACTATTACCAGTCTCTTTTAATGAGTTCACCTCACCTGAATCTTACCGTTAAGAACAACAATGTTTGGCGGGGAGTGAGTAGAAAAAAAGTTGAAGAGAGAAAGAGGGCGAGAAATAACAAAAGCGACATGGGTATCGCTCCTCCACTCTGCTCTGCTGCTACTTGATGTAAAGTGTGTACACACTACAAAGAAATGTGTACTATGTGCCAGTCAGCCAAGTAGTGGCGGAGGTTGGTGGTGGTAAGTTATAAAGGCAAAGTGTTTCATTCACTTTTGACCTGTTCATCTTGCTTTTTTTTCTTTCTCTTAAATACACGTACGGGGACGACAACGACGACGACGACGACGAAGAAGAAGAGAAAAACTGTTTAAAAAAGGCAGAGGAGAGAATAGAGTGGAAAGACGAGAAGAGAAGAAGGAGAAAAGACTTCTTAAATATTTACAAAATGTTCCACCGTAATTAAAAGGGAGAAGGATCTCAGGTTCAGTAGTTGTAGTAACTGAAGGAGAAGAAGAAGAAGAAAAAAAACATTTTCTTTCTTTCTTTCTCTCGCTCGCCCTCCTTTCACTTGAGTAAATGAATCCTCCTGTGCTTAAACAATGAGAATAGAAACGGTAATAAAAGCTTGTATTGTATAATACGCTATTTGACGCCGTCTCGATAGGTATATATGCAAGAACTCATTTTTATTATGTAAGCATGTATGCATTTCTCCCTATAACTTTGGTCTATCCACATTTCTGAGAAATTCTCTCTTTATTTATTTTTTCTCTCTCTCTCTTTTGAACAATGCTATCATGCAGAATGGTATATCATTGGTACTTGGATACGTAGACAATGTGTACATAGTGCAGTGTAGTAAGCTCTTTTTTCATTGTTCATTCAAGTAGTGGTATTGTGTGCAGAAAAATGAGCAAATACAGAAACGAAAGCGACGAGTCTCATGCATGCATGCTACCAAAAGAAAATGAATGTTCTTATAAGAGAAAGAGAGAGAAAAAAAGATTTTCTGTTTTGTACACGAAAGTTTTTTTAATTCTTCAGTAAAGAAAAAAAGATCATGCAGCAAAAGTCATGTAAACATTCATTTTCTTTAAACTTGCTGTTTGGCTACGCTACTTTTTATTCTTTGAAAAAAATTCCAACTTGTTAAATACATGTATGCCCAATTACACATATTTTTAGGATTATTTTACAAAAAGGTAGTACGCATTGTATGTGTTGATATATATCACAACAAAACTAGCTTAAAAATGGTACAGTCAGAACCAAAGTACAGAAAAGAAAATATATTTTTTACTCTCCAAAAAAAGAAACAAGTGGGAAAAGAACAAGAAGGAAAGCGAGATCGGTAAACAGATAAGCTTTACTTCTGGTATGCTGCTGCTGCTGCTTGCGACGCAGCGCAACAAAGTAAATAAATATTTGTCTGTTGGATTTCCATAATTGAAAGTGACCTGTAATAGAGATATAAATTTTCTACTTGTCAAGCCTTTCAGAACATTACTCATCCAAAAGAGAGAAAGAAAGAAAGAAAGAGAGCAAGCTGGTGGTTGTGTATTGTGGTAGCAAAGTAGAAAGCTATAATAAAAAATATAAAAGAAAAAACATCGTTTTTTATTTTTTTAATATTTCTTTTTAAAAAAGGAACCACCATAATGTATATTTTTTCTAGTCACGTTTTCCTTACCAGAATGTCATACTAAAGTAACTGCTTTATATACCAACGAGCCTACAATAAAAGCAATGTAGTAACTATATCGCATTATTATTATTATTATTATTATTATACCTTGGAAATATATAATCCTTGTAGGGTTGAAGAAGAAAAAAAAATGAAATATATTTTTTCCTACAGAGAATTTTTCACAATTTTATCTTATTTTTTGACGGCTGTAGTGGTCTCCAAGAAATAAAAAAAATAGACTAGCTAGCTACCATGTATGAAGTAGCCCCTTTTTCAGTTTATCTCTTATATACGCTGAAGTTTAGAGAAAAGTATATAATGGCGAAAAAAATACTTGTTGGTAATCATTCAGATAATGGTAGTAGCCACAAGCACAAGCATTATGTGACGGAATTGCCCAAGTCTTCATTGTCATCTTGGGATTTCTCCAGCTCATACAAATTCCATAAGTCATGAATCATAATGGTCAGGATAAAAAATGGAAAAGAAGAATCTTTGAGTAAATTCATTCGGACAGATAATTCAAAAACGGAGACACTGTCCATTTGTTTCTTTTTCCATTCACGTACATGCAGAGGCTCATGTATAGTCTCACTTACTATTTGACGGCGCCAGTACAACTTTTATTTTAACAGTTTATTCAACTCGTGCGTTCAATCACAAAATACAAATGTTGGCAAAGATTTTTTTTCTCAATTTTTAATGCTTTTTTACGTTCATATGTCTTTCTCTGCTTTTGAAGGGTTTAAAAAAATTCAATATTTTTCTTTATTCCATATGCACTCTTTGCATTTTGAAAAGAAACTTTAGTGACTGACGGACTACCCTACACAATCATTATTACCTTGAACGAAGGCAGTAAAAAAAGCGGTTTGTTTTGTTTACAAACTTAATTGTTACTTTTGAAGTGGCGTCGTAAACATTTAATGACATTCCATTTCTCTCTCCCTCTCTCTCTCTCTTTCTTTGTACTACACATACAAAACACACATTGTATACGTGATTATTTTAAGTTGGTCAATTTTTTAATTCGTTTAAGCCAGATTTTTTTTCATACACCAAAACTTGCCGTATTGGATTTGATGATAAGAGAGAGAGAGCTTACATACGTATATGAAACAATAAATTGCTAGCATATTTTTTGACTTTAGTTTATTGGTTTTTTTCTTACATTAAGAAAATTACTCTAGAAGAATTGTTCAATTTTATTTCTACACAAAATATTTTTTTTTCCTCCTATTATTATTTTTTTTTGTTAAGAACCTACTTTGTTGAAAAATCTAAATACTGTTACATTTAAACACATTATAGTATTTTGTCCACTTGGTTTTATATTTTTTTTCTTAATTCTCTTTTGACTTGAGTTGGGACGACCAGAACAACTTTACCAGAATAATTTCAGTTGTCATATTCCTTCTTTCTTTTTCAATTTTCTCATAGAAAAAAAATCTATCAGATATTAGGAATGAGTTGGAACCTCTCCAAGTTATTACTGTGAATCCACGCTGGAAGTCGTGTGTGTACTTTTTTCAAAGTCATTATAGTGCCAGTGCAAGTTTTCACGCAACTATGTGCACACACAAAAAAACACACACATAAACATGCATTAACTTGAGCGATGATTTTACAAGGAGAAGAGAAGAAAAAATTAAAAAAAAATAAACCCCAGTAGTCTGTTGGACGGCTGCTACTTGCATGCATGTGTTAAATAGTGTAATGTTTGGTTTGTCTTGTGTGTGCTTTCTTCCCATGACTAAATTATCGTAGACAAAAAAAAGAAGCTTAATTTTTTTTCTTCTGCTTGCTTACTATCCACTTTCTCCGCCACCATCACCATCAGTGTTGTTACTATATATTTTTTTGTTGTATTCTACTCGGTTTTCGTAATATTCACGTTTACTTGGAAGAAGATGGTATTAAAATTTCATCACCCAATCCTTCCTTCCTTTTCTTTCACGGCGACTACGTTTTTATGTCTTCTGCTGCTGCCTTTTTTCGCCTTCTTTCCTGTCTCCAGATGAGAAAACAACAGGAAAAAAAGAAAAGAAATGTTTTCAACTTCTTAGCTTCAAAATAAGAAAAGAAGTCTATTCACCCCAAGAAAATATATGGATGGATGTTAGGATTGCCTGTCTGTTTATTTCATAACTAAAATGACTTTAATTGCTTCCGTTTTGCGTGACAGGAATGAATGATTTATCTGAAATCAGTTGTTGTGCTCCAACTAACCAAATAATAGTTTTCCTAAATTGATTGAATTTTAATTTAGAAAAGAACAACTTTCATTTTCTAACCTCAGAAAAAGGCTTTTTTCTCTTACTTCTTGTTTGTGCTATTATAAGCCAGGATTCTTTTAGTATAATAAGCTGAACGCCAATTATTTTTATTGTAATGATTGTGAATATTCGGATAGAATTAATGTACTGCCTTGTTGCCTTATTGAGCAAAAAAAGCTAAATATGAGACAGAATTTTTTTGCCTCATTTAAACGATGAAACGGCTTTTAAGAACATGCAGAGTGAAAAAGTGGCAAAGACACGTATGTATTAACTGTATGAATATACTTTATCTGCGCCACTGTTTCAAAAAAAATATGCGAATAGGCATTACAAGTTTCTCGATATATTCAGTTATCTATGCTGTTCTGAACAGAAAAAAAGTCAAATTTGTAAAACTTTCCATTACATTGCATCTACCTACACACCTACAACTTGCCAGAAAGAGAGAGAGAGAGAGAGAGAGAGCGAGCACAGCCAGAGACTCACAGCGAATTTATATTCTTCTCGAATAATGCCTCATATTGACATTTAAAATTTATAATTTCTTCTCAGCTGGTGGTGGTGGTAGTGATGGTGGTGGTGGTGGTGGTAGCAATGCAATTGGAAGCACTTTGGAGACTTCTTCTTTTTTAAAAGGAAGATGGAGAAACGCAATAATATGGTTTACATACATGTACGTAAGCAGCTTGCTATATAGTCACAGTAGTTTTTTTTGTAACACATGGAGAACAACACACATTACAGCGATGAAAGTATGTTTTTTCATATAGAAATATGCCCATTCATCTCTTGTGTTCGTTTTCATTCTCAACTCTCAAGTCTGCTTCATTCTCTCTTCTTGTTCTTTTTTTTGGGAACTGCTGCGTACTTGCTTTGCAGGCAGCAGCAGCAGCTACCCTGCATTTTATAATGTACGATAGACCATTATATACATTGAGTGAGTAACTGTTATGGATACGTACTTTCTTTGCAGTAGTGG